>JAVSBS010007051.1:186511-196766 GCA_033124195.1 Coracias cyanogaster | reverse complement strand
AAGTGGCAATGGAGAAGTTGGTCTGCATTTTTGTTTTGGTGGCGTACATACCAGGGGGACTGGGAAGATGTCTTTTTGAGAGGACCTCAGTGCTGTGAGAAGGATGGTTTGCATATGCAAGACTTATAGAGTGCTTTGATGTCATTCTGCAGCAGAGAACAGTGAGGGGAGGTTGTAACTGGAGTGTTCTGAACCAGCCCTTCAGTGCCAGAGGCCACGTTCTTTTACCTTCAGTGCAGAGTCACTTGCCATGAAAATCAAAATGTGCCCCTCCTGAGAAATGAAAGGAAATGTTGAGAGGGTCAGAAGGTACCAGCAAACCCAGGACAGGCAAAACCAGGCGGTTTTTAGAAGTTTGCTTCATCTTCTCCTGAATTTTGGTACTAACAGTTCTAGGTACTGGAACATTTGGCCAGTTCTAAATGAAAGTTAGTTTGCCTATTATAAGCAAAAGATAAATCTTCTGGAGTATCTCCAGTGTTGGCTGGTTCGGGTAAAAGGTTTAAAATCCAGATTACTCTTGGGTTTTAACCCCAGACCAGTCAGGTCTTTCCATCTAAAGTACAAACAGAACCTGAACTGGAGATTCTTACTGTAAAAAAGATAATGCCTTCCCTTAAACCTTGGCTGTAACTGGTGGTCTTGTTCTTTCTGAAATCCAGTCCTAAGTACAAACTTATTGCCCAGTATTTCTTTCCTTAAATGTTAGCGCTTGCTTCTTTTAAGGAAAGAGGAAGATCACTTTTCCTTTAATTAAAGAAAAAAAGATGAATCCCTCAGCAGCCTGATGGTGGATGAATGTTACCATAATTTCACCAGAAAATACTTTTGAAACGCAGCTTTTCCCTTCTCCTGAGGGGTAGCCGTTGTCTGAGGGATTTTGGATTTTGCAGACACAAGAACTGCATCGTGAACAGGGGGAGGTAATCTTACCTTCCAAGTAAAAGTAACATACTTCAGGGTGACAGGCACATCTGGCGATACCTGGACCAAACTGCAGGAACCACCATCTAAATTAACTGCAAGAATTTGGTGTATGTACATATGCATGAAAATTGTACATTCTTCATTTGTTAAAGGGACATTGCCAAGACTGATAGGCCTAAATTTAGCTCTCCAGCTGTGTTTTGCTTTGCAGGCACGTGCATGTCTGTTCTGTTCTTGGAAGCAGCTGGGTGTTGGAACCCACAAGAAACCTGCTCTGTGGGAAATGCAGAAAGAATATGTGATTTTTCAAGATTCCCTCCCTTTTCTTTTGTTTGTTTTTCCTTGCTTCTCCCATCTCTTTATGATGGCCATCTTTTCTGGCTGAAAACCAGACCTGCCTTCAAAGTGTTAGTGCTACGTTTGCTTAGAGGGTGAGAGCCTAAATGCCGAGGCCCAGTTTTCAGCCACCAGTCCAACATGCCAGATATAGAATGTAAACTGCACAGCCTCCGCAGAGTGTGCTCAGCTTAAATCCCCAGCTTGGATATGTGCTTCTCCTTGGCATACAAGTTCATACCAGCATCTTCCAATTGAATACCTAGCTTGATGCTGAGAGGGGAACATGCAACTGGAAGAAGGAGGCACATTGATTTTATGGTTACAGAGGAACTTACTAGAAAGGTATTTTTATCTAGCCTACAACCTTTTCTCACAGAAGAGACAAATAGATTTCTTAAACTCAGGAGAGCTGTTTTTTAATGGCACTGAAACAGCTGCAAACTGATTCTTGGCTTCTGAATTTTGACCCCATAGTGCTTGAGCTGTTATGCTTTTACTAATATTTAGAAATGAGCAATTCCCTTTTCAGAGTGGAAATATGATTTGGAGATACCGTAAGCAGTATCCCAGCAATACTTGTGTCTCCTGGGTGTGCACAGCAGGTTGAGATAGTGAGGCTGAGTGCAGGTGGAGGGCAGTATCTGAGATGGATGGAGAAGACCTGTCATCCCACTGTCACCTTGTGATGGATTTTCAACTCTTGGTATGTTTGGAACAGGCTTCCCAGGGAAGTAGTGGAGTCACCATCCATGGAGGTATTAAAAAAATAAGTAGATGTGGAGCTTTGGGACATGGTCTAAGGGTCAGGGAGATGTTAAGATGAAGGTTGAACTTGATGATTCTAGAGGTCTTTTCCAACCTAAATGATTCTATGATTTAGAAGACATTTGGAAATGAGTTTGAGCCTCAAAGTCTTATGCAGACCCAGAGGCTCTCCTTAGAGCTAGTGTAAAGAGTTTCTCTTCTCTTTTCATTCCTTTCTAATGAGGATATCCGTGAAGTATCTAAGGCATAGAAGAAAAATATTTTTTTTTTCTTGTAACAGTGGAAGTTATTCAGACTTTGTTCATTGTAGAGGTGGTTCAGGCATGACCATTGCCAGACTTTGTAAAATAAACCATGATTCAGGTTTTGACTGCTAAGAGAACCAGTGAGAAAGACAGCTCAAGGTGCATTTTCAGTAGACCTATTTGCCTCTTGCCTAGCCACATAGGAGCCAAATTGCACCCCTGACAAAATCTTATGACGACTGATTCACTGTGGAGCCAACTGCCAAGTTCAGTTACAGCTTCGTGGAGGAGAACATTACACACCTGTAGACAAAGTACACGGGAGGGTTTTTTTCCTATACTACTCCTGGGTTCACTAAAAGCTTATCATCTGTTTGCTTAGCTGCTGGTTCAATTTAGGATAATATTTAACTCTCACAGAACCTAAGCATTGATGAAACTTTAACTTGAAAATCGATGAGTCCTATTGCTTCCAGGAGCCAATGGAGAAGGATAGCATCATGCAATGCTCTTCAAGTGCTTTACCAATAAATATTTTTTATGAAAGGCTTGACAAAGTAGCTGCTATTAACGCTGTCAGGATGGAGAAAGTGAAGTCAGAGACATGGTAAATAGCCTGGCCATATCTACAGGGAGTATCAAACTGTGCTTCTGCAAGATTGTAGGGTATCTGCTGCTAGATCAAAACCACAGGAGCCATATGACCAAAATTGCTGAACCAGGGTTTGTGTTTGTTCCTGCTTTGAGTTTGTTGAAAAGATCCCAAGGGAGGTAATATTCATCTGTCCTTTGTGTAATCTCTGCTTGTCCTTCCCTGTGGACCTCCCACAGTCATCTCAGTGGCCATCTCACCTGTCCATTCTTGCATTCTTTTTTCTTCTGTAGATTCAAAGAAAGATCTGTGTTCCTGGATGCCCCACATACGCTGTCGTCTTTTTTTATATGTAAACTCAAGTCCCTGTAACAGTCTCTTTTTCACAAAAGTGCAAATCCTATGAGCATCCCACTTGGATTTTGCCTTGTATATCTAGGAATTTTTACAACCTGGTGTTGTTGCAGAGCTGAGGAAGCTCTAAGTCAGAGGGCAAGTGAGAAGTGACCAGTTTTCCCACAATCCAAGCTGGACCTGCATGAAATAAGACCTCACCGAGAGAGGTTTTTATGCAGCAGGTTTGGATTGTCAGTGCCTGAAGCAATGTGATCTATCATGTTACTTCTGTGCAAATGTCTCAGCCAAGACATCAACGGGATTTGTGGCTGTTTAGAGCCTGCGCACAGGCTCAGAAGGAAGCAGAGAGCGGTGATGATGGGTCTGGGACTGCTCCACTCTACCGGCAGCTCCCCAGCATCCCAGGACAGCAGGCAGGTGCCTTCTGGAAGGATATTCAGCAGTTGAACATGCTCTTTGCTTGGACATGTTTTGCCACTTCCAGCACAGATGAGTGGTCTGAGAATAATGGCAGGGTTGTTTTGTGGGAGCTGTCCCCTGAAGAGATGAAAGCAGTGGGCAGGGGCAATCTGAGACTTAGGGAGCAACATGCTTTTGGACACGTTCGGTGCTTTCTCTGCCTCCTTCCTAGAGTATTTATCTTTTTCGTGGTATGCTGTCAAGCTCCAATCACTTTCTTGAAAAGCAGATGCAACACTGCTGACTAGGAAGCATCCCACACCAGCCCTCCTCAAGGACCAAAGTCTGTTTGTAGTGCTCAGCCTCATTTGCTCTAACCAAGGCAAAGGACTGCTGCTCTATAGCCATGTCCCAGGCTGAGAACCACATTGCAGACAGAGCCATATAGCTGTGGTTTCAGGAAAATAAAGACAGTTGCAGTAGCAAAGCAGAAGGGTAGTCCTTGCTTATTCTAATTTTGTGCAGTAACTTCAAGCTGAGAGGCTTTCCCTTGTCCTTTTAGTAATCATCAGTTGAACCTTGGCTAGTTCCTAGTTGGCTAGTAACTATACTGAGCTCCAGCTGAGGATGGTGAATTGTCATCCACAGCTATTGACCAGGGCTGGTGGGAATCTCTGCTGACCTGTCATAGTCTGCTCCTCTTGCTCAGGACCTCGGCTCACTCAAACACATTGTGCAGTAGTTGGGGTTAGGGCGTATCAACTTGAACCCCCTATTCTGGGCTTGGAGGTATTTTTGCAGACCTAGTGTGCCACAGATGAGTGCCCTAGTGTCACATGGAAGAGTTGCCTGGGAAGTCAGAGCAGTAGGCATGAGGATTGTTAGCCTTGGCTGATCCGTTTTCTGCTGCATCTTTGGGGGTGTGCCAGCACAGCTTGCCATTGGCCATGAGCAGCTTTTCTCCACACTGCTCAGAGCTAATGGCAAAGAAAAAGCTACTCATCTGGGGAACACTCTCTCCCAGGAGCCTGTGTGTCAAACCTGCCATCGCTGTTCTGGACCAGGCAAGATGAGAGAGGCCAGTGACATGGCAAAGAGAGTTTGCCCGAAAGGGAAAACAATAACCTATTTTGGGTATTTACTGAAAGAGGGTTTCATTCTACTTTGAGGTGGACTACAGCAGAGAGAAGGTGGCTAGTATATAGCAGAGAGAGCATAGGAACTGGGAAGAGCTGATGCTACGAAAAGAGCTTTTGCTGTGTAAGCTTACTCTATCCAGGACTGGGGATCATCTGGGGCCACTGAAGAAGGTAGTCAGGAGGTATTTGCTGAGCTCAGATGTCACCTTTGCTAATGTGCCAACACCCAGGTGGAGCAGGAAGGACAGGAGCCAAGCGCAACTGGAAGAGATCAGCATTCCTTCAGGGGCACTTGCATCACCTTGACAATTACGGCAACAAATTCTGCTCTCTACCTGTCCCCACACCTTCCCGAGTTTTGAAGTGGTACATGTGGTCATCTTGTTGTATTTTAATAATTCTGCCCTTTTGGGGGCAGATGTATTTCACCCTGTATTCAGCAAATAAGCAGCCGTCATAATTTCTGGGGCCTTTAAGACAGTACTTGAGGCTGCCATGGCTCCTGAGCTGCCAGAGGCTCTTGGCTCTGTCTGCAAGAGAGACAAAGCTGAAGAAAATAAGAGATCGGAGCAAGAGATACAAAAATGATGCTTTATAGTTTTTAATCCAACACACGTACAATTTCACAGCATAGCAAGCAGGAATCAAAGCTTCTGCATAAAATTGTCTCCCAGGGGTGTCTCTTAAGGTCGGATCCTTGCAGTCCTCATGGGCAAATGAATAAACTGAAGCTGTCGCAAGCAGTGGCTGTAGTTTTGCTCAGGCTCCCACTCCAGTCCAATGCCATCTGCTTCCTCTGGCCTTGTAAATAGCCTGCAGGGACAAACAAGGTCTTCACCAGGGAAGGGAGATGGATGTCCTCCTGAGGGTGAGGGCCTGTGGTTTCCACCGTTCAGGTGCCCAAGCCGCTCACATGCTCCGCAGCCAAGTGGCAGCTGCTTGGGTGGTGAGCGAAGCAGATGGTTGGCGTTGGTGGTGAATGGCTTTGAGAGAGAGCATCAGCATATGCCATTCGCTGAAGAACAGCAATGGCAAGATAATTCTACTAGCTTGTACAGGGCTAGCCCCAGAGGGTCCCACAACAACTATGAGACCTTTGTGCCCCACACCATGCCAGTTCCAGCCCCTGTGGATATCCTCTGAGAGGCCCCAGAGATACAAAGCTTCCTGCTGATTATGCACCACCCCTCACTGGGGGAGGAGAAGGTGGGGAAATGTTTTCCATCCGTTGTGGTGACACACCGAAGGAAGGTTCCGTGGAAACAAAGCCTGCTCTGACCTCCTGCATCCCACCAGGGAGGACCTTGCATGTGCCAAACATCTCCTGAGCCATCCCATGTGAGGCTGACTTCCTAATCCTAACCTCATTATCTGGAACTCAGGGGTGGAAGCATGCAGCTGCCAGCTCCCAGATGACTGGTTCAGCCCACTCGGGGCTCTCTGATCGTCTTGTGGTGGATTGCATCTTCCGCCCCGCTTAAGGAGTGAGCTCACGACGGATCAGGCTGAGTGTGGCTCTCTCCCTCCCCTGGCAGTCCTCCCAGATTACAGCATGACCCTCACTATGAGTCACTCCTTTTCTCACAAACCCAGACACCGTGCTGAGCAGGCGGTTGCTCATCTGCACCAGCGCTGGGAATTTACTGTGGTGAGGCATGTTTGGCCTTTAGTGACTTCTCTGCATGTGACTTTTCTGACTTTCACTGGTCCTCTCATGCAGAGCATCTTTGTGTGACTACTTCCCTGAGCACAGACTGGTAGCACTACTTGGGAGGAGAGAGAAGAAATGCCGTGGGGCTCTTGCCGTGCCAAGGAACAAATGACAGCCAGGTGCTGATCATGTGGTGTGGCTTCCAATGGACTTGTTTTTGAGGGCAGTGCCTGGGTGCTTGTCCCTGCCCTGCTGACTATAATCAATACTTCACACTGGGCAGCGATGCTGTTGGTGTGAGTACTCCTTCCACGCACCAGCAGGGATGAGGAGTGTCAGCGTACCCAGTGACCACTGCCCCTGGTCATCCCAGAAGAGGCTGGTGGGAAGCATCTAGGCTTACTGCAAAGGCAACCAGGCTGTGGAGTGGGTCACCAACCTTTTACCCCCATTGGACATGTGTACACAGTCCAAGCCTGCTGGTTCCCAGTTGCAATTCCCACTTGCAAGCCAGAGAATCTCATTTTGAGGGCAGTACCACCACCACCTTTGGTATCAATTTTGCTATATCGACCCAAATGCCTGCTCCTGGGCTGGAGGGGTGGGTGGTGCTTGGCCAGGGCTATCCCAGGCACAGGCAGGGTCTCTGGAGCTCCACACAGCCACAGGGTTAGAGACCCAGCTCCTGCTGCCTCTGCTAGCCAGGACGCACAGCCAGGCAAGTGAATCAGCACCATCGTGACGCACAGTCAGACAGAGCTGACTCCTCTTCGGAGGGCTGCGGGGATGCCATTTTCGGGGAGAGGCAACTTCAAAGCCCTCCTCCTGCTCTCTGCTTGTTTCCATACCCTACGTGCTTCTAGTGCTTTCAAAGGAGGCAGAACTAGCCCAAAACTCTGTGTTTCACTTCGATTTGTTTGTTTCCTCTCCCCGGAGCTGCGTTCTTTCTATGTTGTCTGGTTCAGCATTTTGCTGGCTTGGCTAAGTATCTTGTAAGGAAATCATTTATAATAAAGCTAGTATGCTGGGGTTTATCATTTATAAGTGTGGGTCAGGGTTTAGTTCACTGTGTTAAACTCTCCATGCTGCATGTGATTTTTCAAGCTTTGTCAAGAACAAAAAGTTCTGGGGATGTGCAAAGCATGACTGCATGGTTTCCATGGAGACTCTGCTAGTTAGGCTGTGGAAATCCTGAAAAGGCCAGAGGATGACTGACAATACAAGGTCTTAGCGGCTGATCTGAAGAGCCAGACTGAATTAATGAGATTTTTCACAGAGAGTTATTAGCAAGGCTAGCACGGTATGGCACTTAGGCCTCTTTCGTTTTTTCAGCTGCAGTCTTGGAAAACAGAAATGGAAAGATTTAATTGCTGTTTTTTAAGCCCTTTTAAGATTATTTTAACCTATAACGCTTTAAGGATGTAATGAAAAGCAGGTTTGTTTGGGTTTTTTTATCATTCGGTTACTGTTATTACTGTGTTTTTTGGTGGCAGTTGCCCTTTATCTGTACAGAGATGGGAAATTCAATAGTACTTATTACATTGAGCAGTTAATTCCCACATACTGTGAACACATTACTGTTCAAAGTAGGTTATCTCGAGTTCTATTTAGAGTCAAACGCGAGATACCATGTCAGTGGCTTTATATCTCCTAGGGCTATATTAATTATTTATTATGGACTGCCTATACAAACTGTTAACTCTGGCTAGTAATAGTTTGTTCATTTATCCATCACTTGCTGCTTCTTCCCTGTTTCCACCCACTCCCTTTTGACAGTCTGCTCAGCCGATGAATTAATGTATAATTTTGCACCTGATTAAAACAAACCCAAAGCCGTTATCGATCCGAGATGCTAAGCTTCAATCAGGACCCGACTTTCTTAAAAGTTTTGCGGCATCTGAGCTGAGGGATTTCATTGGATCATTCGCAGGTGGCTGGTTAATGGTGAAAGTCTTTGCCTGCAGACTAAACGGAAGCATCTGTTTCGGGTACGAGTAGCTTGTTTGCTGCTTCATTTTCAACCGATACGGCAAAGCGTTCGGATGCTCTCCTCCTCTCCCTGGAAAACGCCGTATCTGCTGAAATCAGCACAGCCGGTTCAGCAAAGCGGCGTGTTAGGGACTGCTATTTCTTGTTGGTTTGCACAAGTGCACATGCCCATATGTTTCTGGGAGATGTAAAACCATAATGTTGCTGCTGAGTAATCCACAACAAAAGCACATGCGGGCTGCATTCCTTGGATTCCTGTACAGTAGACTAATCCACTTAATCTTGCTGTTCGCTTCTCTGGCTGGAATTTCACAGTCTCCTTTGATTTACTGGTTTGTAAATCTCTGATTAAGTGCTTGGGGTGGGGGGAGGTGGTGGAGGACACCATCTCTGAAACCCCCTCTTTCCTCTCAAATGGTTTTTATGGAAAGGGAACATGAAAGTTGAAATGGGGGTTAGCTGGGGTTTTTTTGGTCATAATTTTGTCTTCCTCTTATAATTAAAAAAAACCAAACCAGTAGTTTTTTCTATTCTCTCACTTCTTCCGTGCAATGGCAATGTCTCTTTTTGCCACATGGCAACATTTCCACTCCCTGAGCTTCACAAGTTTCTAATTTTTTTCTTTTCCGGTTGTGTTTTCAAACACAAATGCTAACTGAGACGTATGGAAGTTATTTTCTTTTCCGTTAGTGCAGCAATGCTTATTGACAAGCACAGAACACAGGAGCTAGACACTGGTTGTGAAGCACATTGTCAAAAACCTGCTGCTCTATCTGACTGTCAAGGAGGCACTCGTGTAAGCACGGGTATGAATGCAAGATAAATGCCTAGCTAAGCAGGCAGATAAATGAGGGAGCTTGGCCTCAGAAGGTGCTCAGCTGATACAAATATCAATTTAGGACCTGCCCTTGAAATATAAAAGTATTAAGTAAATAATAGAGGTGGCTCACCTGACTTAATGAGTCATAAAGGATGGGAAACGAAACACTGAGCTCCCGAAATAAACCCTTCATTTAAAATAATAAATCCCCACAACCCGTTGCGTCCTCAGCCAGGGCTGTGAGCCGCGCTGACCTCAGGCAGACCCACGCTTGCACACATGACGCTGCGTAAAGCATCCACAGCTGCTCCGTTCTGCGCAGCTCTGACTCAAAGCCAGCCCTTCCCGAAGCTGCGTGGTGCTGAGATGACTCCGTGCCGAAGCGTGGGGACACTTTCCAGCTCAGCGGAAAATTCCTCCGCAGCCCCATCGCGTCTTCGGTGGCCTCAAAGGGGGAAGAGCTTTAGGTCGTTGCTTCCCTCTCATCACGCATCCCACTGGGTGGCTTATGGGTGTCCCCAGACAGGGCTGCTGGCGGGAAGGACCTGTCACTGAAGCCAGGCGTAACTATCCATCAAGAAATTAATCAGAAAGGGATGGAGGAAGTGAGCAGGCAAATAAACAAACACATGGGCTACCTGACAACGCAGTGTTTGGAGTAGCTTTTCTCAGGCAGAAAGGAGAAAATCTCCCACGCTCTCTAGGGCTGTCCAGAGCCATTTGCAATTAGAGCCAAACTCAGTTTAGGCAACAGATTTAAGCCTGAGCTGAATCGCCTAGGCTTGGGTCCGGAGATGCCAAATCCTGTAAACTAACCTCTGCCCAGCGATGAGAACTGCGCGAGAGTGGCCTCTCTCACAGCGCTCCTGCCATCTGGGCCGGTGCCAGGTCCCAGGGCGCAGAGATGCAGCCCGCTCCCAGGATGGACCATGCTGGTGGGATTTCAGCTGCATCCGAATGGGAACTGGAAAATAGATTCCGCTAAGCTTTGGCTGTAAACCAGAGCTAAAGCCACTGGGGCAGAGTCAGGCC
>JAVSBS010007051.1:143401-186411 GCA_033124195.1 Coracias cyanogaster | reverse complement strand
GGCAGAGTCAGGCCCTTGGGTATCAAGCTGATCTCATTCAAAAACTTGGAAGTTCTTGTTTTGATATTTTGGTTTTAGCATGCCTGAAATGCTCAGAGGAAGCGTCAGGAGTGCTGTGAATCTCACCACCCATACTGTTAACCTCCTACAGCCAACGCAACCGCAGTCATCCTTTCGAAAGGGCTTCCTGGTAGGACTGCAGAAGCTGAAAGAGAAAGTCAGAAAAATAAGAAGTGTTGGGCAGCCAGCGGGAAGAAAGAGGGTTTCACCAGGCTTTTCCCACAGGGGATTGCTAAGAAAGGGTGATAGCTAAATGCCACCTGAACCTTGAGCTCAAGATGTAGAGCAGATAAGTGAACCACCGTGACTCAAAGGCAATAAATCTTCTGTTCCAGACAAAATTAATCCAAGGCTGTCGCAGGAGGCTAGAGAGGAAATTTGGAAACCCCTTTGGAGTGAGCATGTGCCAAACTGGAAACATACATCGTGCTATGACCTGTCAGCCTGTACGAGCCCATGCTGCTGGGGTGCAAGCCAGGCCCTTTGGCTTTGTGTCCCTCACGGTGCAGACAGTGCTGCTAAGAAGGGATAATATAGGACCTCACAGAAAATATTTTTTTTATCCAGCAAACGTGGCTACTTTTAAGTATGCGTAGGTACAAGTGGGCAAGAGAGAAAAGACAGGAGAGCAATCTAAGACTTAGTGTGATGCCAGCTGGTTTAACCAACCCCTTTTTCAGGTGTGCCCACATGTAGCAATGAGCACTTGCTTTCGCAGTGCTGAGGCTGACCTGTGCTAGCAAACCTCAGAAGTATGCACTGTGCTGTTTCTGTGAGTGTGTTACAGCATCCTGGCTTGCTGTTGATCTGGTGGCCTCTGCTGTAAGCCCTGTTCGTATCAAGGCAGCTGAAGGGTTTGATGCCACTCTGTCATGATATACAGTGTTTGGTGGCATGATGGGCTTGGCTGGTCCCTGCTGTGTGACCCACCAGGTCTTGCGGAGACTGTGTGTGTGAGTGTCCATAGACTGAAACTCGCTCCCCGCCACCTCCCCAACTTCTCTGTCTGCCGAGCTGCACCCGCCGCTGCTGGGCTGGGAGGTGGTTCACAGGGGGTGAAGGTTATCTTTGCCACTATCGGGGCTGGAGGCGTTGTTTATTTTTAGATTACTCTGTAGAGTCTGGACAGAGAGATGAAAAGAGCCAGCCTAAAGGAGTCTGTGTGTGCCAGACTGTCTTCCTTGTGCTCTGACTCTGAGAACACGGGATAGGGAAAATGTGAAGGGATGGACTCTATCTAGCCAGATTGATTAAAGACGTCTCTGCCCCCACATTTTGAGCGGCAGATGTAATATGGGGGTGAGCTCTGATTCATTTTGGTGCAAAGGCAACAAGGCTCTGGCAAATCCTCTGCTTGAGCCAAGCCAGTGGATGCTGTGCTGAAGAGGATGAAACTCACGGGCAGAGCCTGTTGTTCTGGCAGCTCAGCTGAGAGAGCAACAATTTCCTTCTGAGAAGTGCTAAAAACACCTTTGGGGGAAGTTCAGATTATCCTGAAGTGCCCTTTGGTGCTGGTGGTGGTGAGCTGTGAAATGGAGGTGTGCCCGAACCCTGGTCTACCTAACAAAGAGGGAGAAACCTTTTTCATCATCCTGCATTACATGTTACAAGGAGTGTTTTAAAAGTGCATTGCTGGTTGTCCTTCAAAGGCCAAATTTAAAAGCGATCTGGAAAGATTGTCGCTGTCTGTCAGGCTCCCGCCTTTCAGAGCTCACTGGGGATGACGAGAGGGAGCCTGGCAGTTCTGAGCCCTTTCGGTTCTGTCCCTAAGCAGGAAAAAGTACAGCACAGGGAGGAGAGGAGAGAAGAGCAACCCTCCCTGCCATCCCCTCAGGTGTGGTGACAGCAGCTCTCTTGCTGATTGTCAGTGAATTTACTGACTGCTAATGAAGTGGAGGGAGAAGTGCCTTTCAGTGACATCCCTATAAAAATGCATGTTGCTGAAAACCACTGGCTATTTTTGGAGATTTTTTTTCCCCTACCACATTTAAGCATCATCTTGAGTCTGTTTGGGGTTTTTTTTCATGACTATATGTTGTTGTGGTTGTTTTTTTGCAGCAGTGAAGTTAATAAAGATGGATATCAGCAACAAACTGTCAAGTCCCGAGCTGGAGAGATTTTTCACTGAGCAAAATAGACCAGGGAAAATAAATAATCCAAGAAGTGGTAGAGCTTGTAAATATTGACATGTACAAGCAAGGAAACAGAAGATGGGCAAAATAAAAAATGGGTTGGGGATTGCTATTTTTTAGATTATTGCTTGAAAAAAAAAATTAAAAATCTACATTTGCCTGGCATCCTGTCTGGGGAAGAGGTAATATCTTTCAGTTAGAAGAGAAGGTTTTACGTGTTTGAAGTGATGTATTGCTGTTCCCTCAAACCAGCATCCCTGTTTGAGGGTAATTCTTCCTTACTTCCCAGCATTTGAGACCACAATCAGAAATAGTCCCTTTTCCCTATGATGTCTATAGCAATATCCATGGAAGAGAAGACTAAGGAAGGAGGAAAGAAATGCAAGGCAAAAAGCAGAAGAGATCAGGAGACAACTACTCTTTTCTCAGGTTTCCCACCAGAAAATGGGTCTTTTTTAAGATGGCCACAAAGATAGCTTTTCTCCTCAGCTGGTGTCCAAGCCTACTACCCAGACACTTTGCCAGTGCATTGCTTGGCCTCAGCTTGCACAGAGAGAGATGCGGAGCTGCACAGGTCCCACTAGCTGTTGGTCCCTCTTCCATATGGGTGACAATTTTCGCTCCCTGGGGCCTGCCACCGTGACATGAGGTTGCCAGACACCAGCTAGGTAGCTAAAAACTTAAACTTTACAAAAATTATTCCTTTGTTTTGGTTTCCTCTGCCTTCTTAAGAGCTCTAAGAAGTCTCCTAGGACTAGCTTCTATAGTTTACCCATCCACTGGTTGGTTACCCAAGTCCTCCTTTCCTCAAGCCAGTCTGTCATCTTTGTGACTGGAGGAAAATTTGCATTGCAGCCCTGCCTGTACACACTCTGGAAGACCTCCAGGCCTTTGAATATTGTGGTCATATGCGGTGCAAGCCAGTGATGTAACTTTAAAGAGGGGCTTTTTTGCAGTCTTTTAGAGATGGGAAACCTTTTTGTTCCACCCCATTGTAACATCACAGAGCACTAGTGGGTGTAAATGGCAACGGTGCAGTAGCCAGTAGTGATTCAGCCACTTGTTATACCTTAGTGGTCAAGTTGCTGTCATTATGGGAGATGGAAATTAGCTTATTGGGGATAGTGTTCTTACAAGGCAGGCATAAAATCCTAAATAAAAAAAGTGTTTCCAGATACTCAGTGAAATTAATGGGAGGGAAAGAAGAGTGGTCTTTAATTATTTCAGACCCAGACAGTTAAGGCAGATGTACATCATCAGTCTTCGAAGAATGTCCTGGGGATACAGCCAAGACAGTATTTTTTTTTCCTCCTATCATTGGTGATTTAATATCTACACAAGTGCACACGCAAGAGGATGATACGAAACTTGCACTTTTCAGTTCAAGTCCCTGTAATTGACTCCCCCTTGGAGACTGTTAAAAATGTAATGGGGTTATTGCAGCACATGGGAATCAGTACTTGAATGCATGTGCCAGGGAAGGCAAAGGTGGGTTGACCCTGTCTGTGTTAAGTCAGGGAAACTGTGGGGTTGAGCCAAGCATCTAGTGGAAATAAAAAGAAAAACTAATTCCAAGCAGGCCCCAGTGAGCATGTTCTTATCCAAAAAGCAATCAGAGAGAGGAATATGACCTACCAGATGGAATTGCTGAGGCAGAGGTGAAAGTTAGAAAAAACAATAACGAAACACGATCAAGTATAATTTTGACAGAATGAAGATATTAGAGAGAAAAGGCCCCAGCGGGCCAGTTTGGCTCATCCTGATCCAAATATTTCATCTGCTCTCAGAAGACCCCTGGAGAAAGCTGTGTCACTGCACTGTGAGATGTCGAGGCTGAACCAGGCTGAGGGCTGCAGTGCCTGCCGCCCTGCGGTGGGGCCCAGGCTGGCTGGCAGTAACCTTGCCGTGCTGGTAGGCCAGGGACTGGGAAGGGCTGCACCTGGGAAAGGCACACCTCATCCTCACCAAGGACCCAGAAAGGGATCCTGGGGTTTCTGGGATCCGAGTCACACTCCACTTTTCCCTGACACAGTATCCCCAGCATCGCCCATACTGGCTATTGGGAAACTCAGTGGGGGGACAGCAGACACGGACTTAACTCTCAGCTCTCCTTTTGCTGTAAGAAGTATTTTGTGTGCTAAGTGAAATTTAGACCCACTTCCAGGCTCTCAGTTCTTCCTAAGAGATATAAGAGAGTCTTAATGTAAAGGAGAACCAGCCCTACTGTGCCTACAAATTTTGGTCTGTCATTCAGAGCCGTTAATGGTCAACAAATTCACTAGGAAAATTAGAAAAACAAACTGGAGCTGCTGTGAGGAAAGAGTATGCTGGAAAGAGAGGAGCATGTTTTTAAGGTTTGCCAGATGTTTGGTTTGTTGTTTTGCACTGCTCGGCCAGCTTTGGGTGCCTGGGGTGGCTGCTGGCAGGGCTGCGGGAGCACGGAGGGGAACGGCAAGGGCTGTCTGTGCTGGAGGAGGTGGTGGGAAGTGCAAGGGTGAAGCTGCAGCAACATGCAAAGCTCTGTCAACTGCATAATAACAGGGTTGTCTGCTTGGGCTTGGCTAGATACCAAGTCAAGGTTTTATGGTGTGAGTTCATCTGCTGGCTTTTCCCTTTATGTGATGTAATGCTCTCTGTGAGTGTGATATTTATTACGCCCAGCTCTGTAGTGGGTACGTGTAGTCATAGCCAGCCTCAGAAAGTTTGGAAACAGCTTCTCGATCTTATTTGCATCCTTTTGGCTGACCTATGACATAATCCAAGGAGGATCAGCTCTGTGGCTCCCTCTTTCACACTCCCCCTCTTGCCCTCTCCCTCCTCCTCCCTCTCCCAACGGTTTGTCAAACTGTCTTGCCTTTATCTCTTCTCACAGGCTTCGCAACAAGTCACAGGATGATTTATACGCTGATAACTTCTGCTTTTAAATGCCAGGCTAAGAAAAGCAGCCTTTGCAAAAACAACTTTTGCGGAGGTGTGGGGAAACCCGCCCGTCATCGCACTGGGCAGGCGAAAGCGCCATCTCAGCAGCGATGCCGGGAGAGAGGGGGCCGAAGGCTGCTTCCCTCCCCATCCTCACCTGGCGCCTGAAGGGATGTGGTGGTGGGAGGAAAGCCTCCCTGAGCCTGGGCTGGCAAGTCCCAGCTGGCGAAGGAGCACAAAGCGTGCATCACCTGCTGACTTTGTATCTCCATCCTGATCACCCCTGCTCAGTGTCCTGCAGAGCCGGAAGCTCACCTGCACCTTAGGGAAAGGGGGCCAGGGCTGTGTGCTTGGGCTGTTGGCGGCAAGGTCTGTGCTTTGCACAGGAAAATATTTTGCAGCTATGATGCCGCTTTCAGCATTTTATTACAAGCTTCCTCAGTGCTGGGGCTACAAAGCATCTGTGGATGAGGCAGGCAGCTGGAGCTATGATCCTGCCACACTGGCCGCAGCACCACGCACTGCAGAGCTGCAAACACGCCGTGGCTGCCTACCTTTTAATTTTGGCCATGAGGTTTACCCCAGACCTCCCCAGCAGCACTGCAGCTGCACTAGGAGGCAGGCAGCAACCTGCCGGCTGCACCTCCAGCGTGCCACGGGCATCGGCGCTGGCATTACAGCCTGCCCGGTTAAAGGCCATTGGGACTTCAGCCTAATGGCAATCCACCCTGGAAGTTCAGATGTGGGCACAGCCATGCGCACAGACTGTGTTTTTTGTGTTTTAAGCACCGTGGAGTGAAACTTTTAAAGCAGTTCCTACTTCAAAGCACTCCTGCTGTAATTATGAGACCAGAAAGGTGAGGTGGGCACAGGCAACCAGGGCCAGGATAGAAATATGTTTGCAAGATCTTATGTATTTTAATTGTTCTCAGTAGGTGATTTTTAAATTTTATTTTTACTTTGCAATGAAAAGGGAAGATTTTCCTCTGACTACTTGACTAACGCGTGTCTGAAACCATTCTGCCTCCCTGAACAAAAGCAAGGAAGCTGTGATGACACTAAGGCCAGCATGCTGAGTTTCCTGAGGAGGAGGAATCAACAACTAAAAATCGGTGTCAAAATGAAGGCTGAGTCCTTACCTTAACTGAAACCTTCACAAGTAATACAATGAACATGGAGCAGGGAACAATTTAGATTTAGGTAAAGATTTTTCATAATTATGTTTTTGTGTGGTGTGTTTGATTTCTCTCCTGAAGGACACGGTTGTACTTGCCTAAACTCCTAAACAAACTAGTTAGACCTGAGCAAAATGTTCACAGCAAAATACGAAATTAGTTGAAACTTGCTTGGTTTCAGGTTTCTTTACAATCTCTAAGCTCAGCCCTGGTTCACTGAAAGGTTTGCTAAGGACCATGAACTTTTAGAGGGAACATGGACTGATTTATGAGTCTGCATGAAAATCCATGTGAAATTTGCCTTTCACATGACCATGGTGCAAAAATATCTCCTCTTCCCCCCAGCCCCTTCCTGCAGTATTGGATAAACACTGATGTGTTTTATCTCCTGTTTCTGCCTTGAGGCTGCCCAGCACAGGCACCATTTTGCTTAATTCCTTATAAATCACCAGTGGTGCTAACAACAACATGTTCGCAGCTCTGAGGTTAGTGCATGTTAGTTTGTTGCTGCTGCCACGAGCCAGGCAGGATGGAAACGATGCTGATTTTGATCTATTTTAACTTGATGTGAACACTGCTGTGCGTATTTCACCCCGGATTTTAACAGCTGAAGACAGACCAGGGCTACACAAAAGCCTCTCAACGCATTGTGACTTGTGCCAGGTTGTAGGAGGGCATGTTGCTGGTGCATCAGCTTGCAGGCTTGGGGAAGTGCCATGGGATGGAAATGGCCCACCATGTGGGGCCATTGGGGTGCTCGCCATGGGGCAGCCCCACAGTCTGCTGCAACAACAACCGTGGCACATCTGACATGTGGAGCACCTGCAAGGGGTCTGAGGGGGAAGAGCCACCAGTTTTGTGGTCTTCAGGTGGCTTTTGAAGTCAAAGTCTGCCACAGGGCCAGGTCTCTCTATGCTCTCACCACAGGAATAGTACCATCTTTTTTTATGGGTAAGAGATTCCCCAACCTTTCGTGTTTCCTACATGCATGCGAATAGTTGGCTATATCTCACAGCTGGTTGTCTCGTTTCTCTGTTTCCAAATGGTGTGGAAGGCTTTTTCAGTTGTTCGCAGCCACCAAGACCTACCCAGGGCTCAGGACAGTCCACCCTCTTTCATGCCCAGGGCAGCTCTTCCTTCCTCTTGTGCGCACAAGCTGTTCCCTACAGCAACCTGTGCAAATACAGCTACTTCTCAGGCTGGAGAAGTAGCTGTGTAGTGGCCAGTCTCTAGGGATTTGACAGCAATCTGCAGTGACATTGGAAATTAATTGGAAAAGTAGCCTGCTTCTAGCAAAAGGCCAAGTCTATCGCCAACGCACACCTGAATTCCCCTTATCGTAGGGAAAACACCAGAGCAAGAAAAAGTTGTGGGGTTTCTTTTTTGAATCTCCACATGCCTCATTTCAAAACTAAGTTGAAAATTACTTCCCCAAGTTGGAAATGCCTTTTCGTTTCACATTCCAAATTAATTTACAGTTAAACAAATGTGTTCAGTTGTAAAACTTGAAGGGAAACACTTGGAAATCTCCCAAGCGTTTTGGATTGAGCAGTTCCAACTTCTCTTTCCCTTTTCCCCATCCTCAAATTTTCTCTTGATTTTTTTTCCTATTCCTTTATAAGGTGGGATAAATATTAAATATGACAGCAATTCCAGTGGGACCAACAATGTGATTGTCACTCAGCTCTGCTCAGAGGCTACTCCTGCAGCTCGTCTATCAGCCAGAAGGATCGCTGCAGAGTCACCTGGCCCATTTCCCTCTGTGGTTTGTCTGTGCAGATGATGTGGGTTAACCTGGGAATCGAGAAACTGGAGCTGATCCTGGGCCCCTCCTGCACTTCTGAGGAGCACAGATGTGCAGAGCTTATAGGCCAGCTCACAGATCATTTCCCTTATTGTGGATCTTTCGTTAGGTTGGCCTTACTCTTGGCCTTACTCTTGATATATAACGTTTCTTTTGCTTTGGAGTTACTTATATTACTCCACTGTTTATCACTTTGTGGTTTTCTTTTATATCATCCCTGGCCCATAATGACTCATCAGGCTGTGAACACGTAGAACGAAACTTGAGCTGCATTTTTCTGGCAGAGCTGCAAACGGAGCTCGGTTCACGGAATTTCCAGCAGCTTTCCTGATCCTGTGTGCTTCATAAAGGTGCGAGTCGATAATTCAAACCAACATCTCACCTGCTCTGAAAATATAATCGCTTTGAGGGCAAATCTGGCTTCAGAAATAAAGGCTTGTAAGATTGTAGGAAAAAAAGAGCAATTTCAGGGCAGGCTAAGCTGTTGTTTTGTTTGCGCCTACCCAAAATATAGGAGTGTTTTATGTCAGAGGAGCTTTTCCCAGTAGGAATGAATGAGAGGCTGTAATGGATAATAAATGCTGGAGGTCAGGAGGTTTTCAAACTTCTTTTGCAGCATATGCTGGCTTTGAATGACTCACAGTCCCTCATCCTTTTTGTTCCAGGCAGCATGTATCACCTTCCCACCTCTCCCATAAATGAAGTGCAGTGGCAGAGCATTTAAAGTAAGGCCCAGAGGGTCTAAGCTGGAGGTTCAAGCCTTCCCTTGGACTCCAGCTGAAGCCCTGGAGATGACCTGGCTGCTTGTAGGTGTCTGATTGTTTGGACTGGGAGTCAAAGGGATTGGTAGGGGTGTGGGCTAAGCATGCCATAAATCCTGCTGGTCTGAGAGGCTCTGTGGCTTAGGAGGACCCTTGATCTTTATCACACAGCTTCCCTTTGGCTGTCGCAGCTGTTACTTGCTGTGAGAACATGAGAAGGGGTTTTGAGAACAGGGCTCCCAACCACTCTCCTGAGAGTTTGGATGTGGGAGCAAGGGGGAGACAATCCTTGCTTGTGGGATTCTCCAGGCCGTCTAAAGCATCCAGCAAGGTCCCTGATGAAGACCTCAGGCTGTAAGCCACAGTTTGGGAACATCTGTCCTCTAGCATTGATTGACTGTGTCATATATCTTCCCTGCTGACTTCAGCATCTGCTGCACTGCCAGTGCATTGTGTGACCCTCAGCCATGCTGCCCTTCCCTTATACCAGGTGAAATAAAATCCTCTTGGGTGGATCCTTATGCACATCTCAACCTCACAAGAACCCCGGGGGACTTGGGAATAATGGAGAGTCTGGTACTGTCACACAGACCAGACAGTGGGGGACCATGAGGGACCCCAGGTAGATGTGTCAGTGCTCCTGGCTATCTCGGGTGTCATCCTCTCCCTTTCCATAATAATGTGGGAGAACCATAATAAGACAGCTGGCTGAAGCCAGGCCCTCAGAAATGGAGATCTCCAAAATAAGTAGTCACTTAAAAAAAAAAAAAGAAAAAGAGAGCACAACCTGTTCTTTCGCTTCCTCCTGCTCCTGACTGTTGAGGGTAATAATTGCTTTCTCACTTTACAGAGCAGTATGACACTCAAAGGTGTCTCATGCAACAAGGATGACTGCTACAAGGAGGATAAAAAAAAGGCTTCCTCATCAGTTTATATCCCCTTTCTGTAAACTTCCTTAACAGGAACTGAAAAAGAGCCATCGCTTCACACACCAGCTATCAAATAGCAGGAAGTGGAACCCTCTCCTCTCCAGTGATGCAGATGTGTTTCCCTTGCAGCCTGACCCTGGCCCCAGCCTTACCTCTCCCTGGGGCCAGTGGTGCCTCAGCGGGGGCTACCCCACCAAAGCAGGGGAGGGGATCAGCCCCTGGCTCTGTGTTCCCCTTGAGGTGGGGGCATGGGTTAAATAGGTCACCTTCTAGTGGACTTCTCTTGTTCCTCCCACATTGCAGAAAGGTGGGTAGGTCCTTCCACAGTTTTGGGTAGGGCTCTGGCAGAAGCCTACAGGGTAACAGCAAAATAGATCCCTCGCCCTTGGCATCGGCTGCGTATCACAGGAGATTTGTTAAATCTGCGCATAGTTTTTCCTTTTACGGACAAGTGCTCAGCCTCCCTCTCCTTTCTGTAGGTGTGAAAGCCTCTTCTCTTGCCGGGGTGGTGCTGGGTGGGTGAGTGATGCCGGGCGGGTGGCAGGCGTGGGGGCAATCCATGTTTGATTCAGCCCAACGTGTACATGAGCAACCCCAGCCTCGATGGATGTGTGCGTGAGCAAACCCAGCCTCGAGGTGTGCGAGGGAGGGAAGGGGGAAGCAGTGCCGAGATGGTAATGTCTTACTAATTGTTATATTCCTCATCAGATGGCCCGGTGAGCCATCTTTGAGGGCTGCGCATTCAAATCAAGAGAAGGTTGCTACATCAAGGAATGAATAAGTAATAAAATAACCCGTGCCGCTTCCCTGTGCAGCATTTGCAACCACAGATCTCAAAGCATCCCAACACTGCAGAGGCAGGCAAGTGTAATTAGCCTTGCTTCATAGATAGGAGCTGATAGAGGCAGAGGGAGATGTGCTTCTGCGGGCACAGTAGATGTTACCTGGAGATAGCAGAGGTGCAGAGATGTCTGGGAGCCATCTCCTGCCTGCAAATGCAGTTAGGGAACATCTTTGACCTGAAACAGGGATGTTTCTTTGTGCAGACAGGCTTACAGGCTGCAGGAAAGGGCAGCAGTGGGTGTACCTGTGGTGGGTCCTCACCAGAGCCAGGGCTGAGACCCTCTGGGTGCCCTGCAGCCTGGTGAGGATGCTCTTTGGAGCAGCAGGGCCATGTGAGAGACTCAAATCACCATACTACATGTACCATGGGGCTCTCTGCTGAGAGGCTGACGAGAGTTTGGACTGCTGCTACAGTGGAGTACCAGCGGGTGCCCCAAACGAGGGCCAACAACCCGACCTGAGACATTGCCTTTGAAAACCTACTGCCACTCATTTCCATACTCCCTTCCTCTACGATAGTATAAACAAGCTGTCATCTATTTTTCAATGAAAAATACTTTTGCTTGGCTCGGTTTCCCATTGCACTGTTACTATTTGCTGTCACGGAAGCTGCTGCAGCTATAAATAACCTCACCACAAGCTCCTCTTATCCGTAAGCTCGAGCGCTTGCTTCGGAAGAGGCAGGCAAGATTAGGATCTTGTTTTGAAGGGGAGAGTCTCTCGGCAGAGGTGATGGGTGGCTGCCATCACCAAGGCACTTGCACCCCATGGGTCTAAGCCTCCGCCTGGCTTCCTGGCAGGACACCCGAAACCACTTGCGCATCACCCAGGATGGTGACGGTCATGCTGAGAGCGGAGAATAAGGGCAGCCCGTAGTGATGCCCCACTTCCATCAGAGCAACCCACTGGTGGGTTGTGCTGATGGAAGCAGGGCAATGCCACTGTCCATGGCCTTTGTGTTCCCATCTCATCCTTTTCCCCTGAAAGTGCCTCTAGCAACTTGCATACAACTTGAGGGAACCATCCTAGTGAGACCATAGTCCCCAGTGACTCTGAGCCCTGGCTGCCCAGGAACAGTTGAGGGCACATGGGCTTGGCTGGTCCCTTCCAGCCCCAGCCAACATGCAGGCAAGGAGGTATGGTGAGCTCCAAAGGTTCAACCTGTTAGAAAACTGCTCACTTCCTGGGCTTTTTTGGCTCAGTTTCCTTCCAGTTTGCCAAGTTGGACTGGCTCGGATGAGAGTTGGATGAGCCCTAGGTCTGGTGCAAGTGGAGAAGGGAGAGGGAGTGGGGCAGGCCCCCATTCTGGGGTGCAACAGTGACATCCTTCCCGCATGTGCTCACATCTCGCTAGATGGTTGCAGAGCTCCTAGGCTGCTGAGAAACCACTCAGCGATCACAGGCGTGTACTTCACATGTGGCTCGCTCAACCTCTGGTGCCAACCAAGCATGAGACACACCAGACAGGTTTCATATGCTCCCCTCTTCCTGGAAGCGTTTGCTTTGTTGTCCAGGGCTGTTGTTTTCTCCATCTCCTCTCTTCGCTCTGCCGTCCTGCCTTGGCCTCAGTGGTGGTGACGACTGTGTTCTCCCCGGCCCGCTGCTGCTCACGGTAAACGTGCGCCTTGGGCAGAGGCTGTGGTGTGACTTGCTCTGAGGTGGAGTGATGTGGTTATGCTCCGGATCATTGCCTGCGCCGGGGTAAATACTCTGAGATGATGATGCCCTAGATTGAGCTGGCAGTGAACTTCAGAAGGGAGAGCTGGTTTCAGCTGCAGGCTGAATGAATACGGTGACTCATCTCAGTTCTTAAAAGCAGAGAAGTATTTGTTTCCATACAAGAAGAAGAGGCTTTAACTTAAATTTCAAGGTCTCCGGCTGCGTTTCCACATTTAGAGCTGGATGCTACTGAGAAGGGTTGGTCCCTCTCTTTCTCTCCTGTCCCCAGCCTTGCAAAGTCCTACCCTGCCCTGGTGCACATCTGACCCCCACGGTGAGCTGAGATAGGGAATTTGACACAGGCAAAAAATATCCCCTCTTTGTTTTCAGCAGGGCTTAGTTTTCTGTCTGCTTAGCTCCGGTATCAGGTGTGAGGGAAGGGGATGAGGCCTGTCCTGGGTGCGCTTGATGTCCCTAAAGACTGAACCCACATGACATCGCTGTCGCCTGCCCCGAGGTGGTGTATGCAAGGTGGACAAAGCCGGCAGAAAGCGCTGCTCCTGCTTCCCCAGGGCTCGGGCACGAGGCCACAGAAAATCAGGCCTGCAGATTTATTCCCGAGTCCTTTTGTTTTTGTGATACTTTACTTTCCCAGACAGACAGGATGAGAAACAAATACCACCAAAACACTACGAGAGAGGCTATTCTTGAAGTGTTTATAGCCCAGCCTCACTGGAGAATGTTTGGCCGCTTCCCAAGACAGCCTATTCTTACTGTGTTTCCAAGCCAGTTTCTGAACTTTTGGGCACTTACCCAGACAGAATCTGGACTTTTTGAAGTTTGTTTATCTCTGTTTACGAGGGCCTCCTGCGAGGGTGAGTCAGGAGAGGGCAGCTGAGGCCAGGGGTGTGAGGAGCCAGCAGAGCAGGGAAGCTCTGGTGAACTTTGCATGTGCTGCACGTGAGAGAAATACCGCTGTCTTCTCTGAACACCCTGCTCTGGTCTGCCCAAGTTAATGGCTGTATCTAGTGGATCTGTTGATTGCCAAAGGCTTTAAAAAGCTCTTAAGTTCCTCAAGCACTTCTAATTTATGGAACTGTTGTGGTTTAACCCCAATTGGCAACAAAGCACCAAAGAGCTACTCACTCCCTGCTGGTTAGGAAAGGAAAAAGAATAGGAAGGGTAAACCTGAGAAAACTCATGGGTTGAAAAAAAGACAGTGTAGTAGGCAAAAGCCACACACTCAAGCAAAGCACAACAAGGGATTCCTTCACCACTTCCCATCGGCAGGCAGGTGTTCAGCCATCTCCAGGAAAGCCAAGCTCATCACACAGAACAGTGACTTGGGGAGACAAATGCCATCACTCTAAACATCCCCCTTTTTCTTTTTCCCCCAGATTTATATGCTGAGCACGGTGTCATATGGTCTGGAATATCTCTTTGGTCAGCTGGGATCAGCTGTCCTGGCTGTGTCCCCTCCTAACTTCTTGTGCCCCACCCCCAGCTGGCTCGCTGGTGGGTCGTGTGAGGAGCAGAACAGGCCTTGACTCTGTGTGAGCGCTGCTCAGCAAGAGCTAAAACATCCCTGTGTTATCAACACTGTTTTCTGCACAGATCCAAAGCATAGCCCTGTACCAGCTACTGTGGAGAGAATTAACTCCATCCCAGCCAACACCAGCACAGCAACAGAAGGTCAAACTTTGGGGGGCTGATTAAATGAGGAGGAGACAAGTGGAGCTGGAGCTTAAGACCAGAACTTTCCTGCAAACTCAAAGGCTTAAGGCGAGAGTTGTGAGGTTTTGCACACCTCTGCAAAGCAGTAGTTGGCCTCTTCCACTCAGCCCGGCCAAAAAAAGCAGCCACTGCCCCCACCATTCTCTACCCTCTTCTTCCCCAGACAGTCAACTGTTACTTATTAATCTCAAGGAGATTCTGCCTCATTAGTGCTGGAGAATAGCAAGTGTTTGCTAAATTCTCCCAGTTTTCTTTTTTTATTCCAGGGTGTTTCCTGTGATGGTATCTTGGGATATCTCTGTTTGCTTTCAGATAGGGAGTGTGAGAGCTGTATCAGTTCAGAATGAATAAAACCCAAGGTAAAGCATGAGTGAGAAATGAGCTGTGTGTTTTAGTGAATGGCTATGAATTTGCAGTCTGCAAAAGGATTTTTAAAACAATAGTTGCTGGAAGCTTGTTTTGCATGTTTAAGGTGAAATACAAACCAGTCAGGATAAAATTAAATTAAATATATGCTAGTGTTGATAAAATTCTGTTACATTAAAAAGTTATTTAATTGCATGCTGCTATCCAATATCCTTGATTGCCACTCTCAGTTACTGACATTATTAGTTTAGTATTATTCTGTTCAAAATGTAATAAAACATTTCCATTAGTTTTGCAGCAATCTAAGCTATAAGAAAACAAGATGTTGGAGAATGCCCTGAGTGATCAGGCAAACACAGGGATTTTATTTTATTAATTGGCCATTAGGGCAAGCTTCAACATTTTATAAGTAGCAAGTGATGTCAATGCTACGTTTGTTTAAACTCACTGCTGTTTGAACTGGCTGAGCAACAATAATAAACCCCTTTGTTTTTAGATAAACATTTTTTTTCTTCTCCTACAGAGAGCTCATTTTATTTAACATGTGCCATGAACAAAATTCACTGTGCTACTCCTAGTAAAGCGTGTCTGTTTAAATCAAGTAAATTAAATGTAATTCCTGAGATTAAGGAGCAAGCAGCTATATTTCCATCTGGAGCAGCTTGTTTTTTCTAGTTGATTTTGTTACCGTTTTCCAACGTTATGTAAACAAATAGTTTAATCAGGAACAATAGTGGGGGAATCTTAACTTTCCTTTTTCCTCTATCAGTGGAAATAACATATGTAATAAAGATACTGTAATTGTGAAATAATACCATGCAAAAATAACAGAGTGATTATTTTCAGTTTTAGAAATTCAGTGTGAGCCATGCAATTCAGAAGCAAGGTTGCAATACCACAAAGACTGAAGTGTGGTAACGGGCCCCGCCGATGCCAGAACAGTATTAAACACGCATTCAGGCTTCCTCCGTGTAAGAGCTCCCAGAAAGTCCTTGACATAGTTGAGAAATCACAACTGAGGTTACCATCTGCTCCCCGTTCTGTGGGTTTCTCTCTCTAACCCAAGCAACCTTGGTTAGGTATACCCAGGCATGAGGAGTGCGTGCACATGCACACGTAGTCCAAAATGAAACCCTCTCCTTTGGAGAGCTTCGACCTCAGGGAAAAAGATGATGGGAGTAGATACGTGGCTGGTGTTAGTCATGTTGCTTAATGTACCGGTGGGAGGCAATGAGATGCTGCTCAGATAAATGCCATGCATGAACCCGTGGATTTGAGCAATCCTTTAAGTTTTGCTCTCAGCATTTTGTATGAGCCTTGCAAGATGATGCGGTCACTTGTGATAGTAGGAGTAGAAATGGATCGCTCTGAAGCTCTTGGAAAATGTGAAGCCTGTAACCCAGTTCCTGCCTAAATTTAGCTTAGTGCATTGTGTGACAAGATACTGACTCAGAGGAGTTACTCATACGCTCAGATCTTTGTGAAGTTGGTACCTTTCTGGTGAACTTCTGAACTGTTGCCTTAAAAGCTACCTATTGTTAATTTGTTCATGTAGCTTTTCTGAAGGATATTTGAATAGGAAGTGCTGTTAACATTCTCATGCTCAGCCGTAAGATATCATTTCTGAGTATACTTCATTGCCACTTAAACACTGTTGTTACCTCATAGCTTTATCTACAAGTTCTCACATAAGCCAGTTCCTAAATAAAGTAACCTTTTCTCACAGTGTCTTGAATGGGAGGGAAAAAACATTGTGGTTTTTAAACCTTCTATGTAAGTGGTAAGCAGGGCCTGTAAACTTTGCATGTGCTCCTAAACAACAACAAAACATAGCACAGAGAAGGCAGTAAAGGTTTTTTTCTGAGTTTTCCTGTATTTTATTTAAACTTTTAAAATATCTGTATTGATTCTGGTGTCCTGTGGTTTTGCACTAAGGTTGCAGAGGTGAGTTCCAGGCTTTCTTCTCTCATAGGCAAGTGGAGTGCTAAATCTTTTATGTGGATGTTTTTACAGACAGGTGTTTTCCTAAACAAGTTAAATCGTAAATAAAGATGGAGGCTGATGAAAAATTGCTTTCCCTCTGACACTTATGGTACAGCCTGGTCTCCAGCCATCCACTGAATCTTACAGGAAATCAGAAAATCTGGTTTGCAAAGCAATAAAGGAGCAGCTCATCCACTTTTTCCCTAGTCTATTAAACCTCTGAAAGAATCAGGAAATCAGATTTTCTTTAATGCAATGAGCACAGTGTTTTTTGAGATTTTTATGCTTTATTTGAATTAAAGGTTTCCCTTTAACTGAAGTGTCCTTACACAAATCCAGGCACCCTGTGTCCGGGGTATGCCCAGGGTGCCTGACCTCCCTGACTGGAGGGCACGGCAGAACCTGAACAGCAGCTCTTTTGCCTTGTACGCATTTATTCTGTCTTTGAAAGACATACGCCACATCAGCACTCTATTATTGCCTTCCATCAATTGGTTTAGAGATTAATCTTCCCTTTTGACAAAGGTAATTTTTAAACCTCAGAGCTAGGCAGGCCCTCTGTGCTGTGATGTGGACATGGGCTGGACACCAAGCAGCAGCAGCTCCAAGGAGCTGGTGCCCAGGGGCCAGGGGAGAGGGGTGGCATTGCCTGGGCACAGCAGAGCTTCTGTGCCTGCCCTAAGGACGGGCAAGCTGGATGGAGACAGCCAGCAATGCCTGGGGACTCCTCGGTGGAGCTGAGCTGAGAGGAGCTGGTAAAAATGCCTAAGTCCTGCTTGAAGCTGCATTTTCACCATTGCATTATAGAGGGAAACAACAGAGAAATGATGGGCCTGCTTCCCTTGGGAATCTGGTTAATTGGTTTTGTTTAAAAAGGGAAAAAACCAAAGTGCTGACAGGGTATCGTTGGCCAGTGAAGACAGGATTTAAACAAGTTTTAAATCAGCTAACAGAGCAGCAGAGATAGTAGGTTCATTCCCTCCTGCTTTGTGTACCCAGGGAAGGAGGGAAAGGAAAACAGCAGAGTCAAACTTACTGATAGATTTTAATCCTTCCTGGACTTTACTGTCAGTTAGGCCCCTGCTACTGTTTACCCAGCTGAGAAGCATCTTTAAATGGTTGTCTCCATTTGCATGGATCTCTTCCCATTGTGAATAAGGCAATGGCTAGACAATGAGGCTGTTACAGAAGAAAGATGAGCTGGCTGCAGCCAACAAATCTTGCACTCTCCATTTACAGGGCTATAATTATCCAAAGTTTTAAAACACAATGCTATCTGCTGAAAGGGACCATCTGGGTGAAGACCAAGACGTCCTAATTAAATGATTGATAAGCAGCTCATGTACTGGAGGAGCACACACCACCCATGCATTGCAGTTCTAAAAATGCCATTTGCATTAACCAACGTCTTGGAGGAGTTTGCATGTAATGTGCACTGTGGGAGGGAGGAGTGTGTTTGTGTGATTCAACATAATACAGCATAAATAAGATCAGCCTCAGGAGCATGGTGGAAAGCGTTCTTGGAGCACTGAGGTGCAGTGGAGGAGCAGTGTCCATCTGTGCTTTGCAGTCTCGTGTGTGAAGGCAGTGTTGCTGACCTGAGGGATGTTACGAATAAGTGTTAGCATCAGAGAGGGAAGGAATGACAAGCTGAGCTCATGGGAGGCCTTTGCGTGCTAGGCAGGAGAGCAGGTTGTCCATCAGCCTACAGCAGCAGATGAGTATAAGCATGAGGCTGGGATGGGTGCTGCAGTATTGGAGAAATCTGTGCCGGTTTCCTTCATCCACCACACAGTTTTTTTCCATCTGCAGTGATAGAAATTCTATCTGTCTTCCTGTTCTTCACCCACCTGTCTTATTTAACTTGTAAACTCGGCTCAGCTCTTGCAGAACACATCCACGATGCCTGACTCATTAGGGCCGGCATCTCGTTTGGCATTTTTTCATACCACAGCAACAACAAACACGGTTGTGTCCCATAACACCTTCCCAGTGCGCGTCGATACTCGTTTGCATCTCTTCAAAGCAGTAACTTGAGTCCTGGGCGTGTGTACGATCAGAAGTCTGACTCGAGGAGCCTGCAGTAAAATAACATACCCAGCTGCAGCCGATTTGCTTTACAAGAGTTGCCCAGTGTTACCAGTAACAGGCCATCCCTAGATTATAAAGCCATATGGCGTTTCATGTTATAATCTAGGCTGACCATAAGCCTTGCCTTGATTACTTCTTTTAATTTTAAAAGCGGTCCATCTCGAGTTTAAGATACTTTTTAGAAATCTAGGGATATAAAAGTTTTCCTCTGAAGCTTGGATCTTATTTTTAGTGGCACTGTGTCTAGCCACACATCCTAGACTCTGATCTGGCCTGTGGCCTCTCTTGCTATATTTCTCTTTGCCTGTTGCTATATTTCTCTTTGCTCTCAGCCCCTCCACGTATTTTAAGCTAAATAGATTGAGCTGCATGTATCTTTTAACTAGATTTATTTTCTATTTTTTTTTTCCCTTGGCTGTTCTCTGAACCCATCTCAATTTACCAGCACAGTTACCAACATATGAGCTTTCAGATGGGATGTGGCCTTCATTCTCTGTCCCTACAGGATACATGTGGTGGGGTTTTAAATCATATTTAAATGCAATTTTGCAGGGGGTCCTGTCTGAGTGACTTGTCATCTTCATTTGTGCATCACTTTCCCTAAATCTTCCTCTTAACTGCAAGCTTTTCAAGTAAGTTTTGTTATCTTTTGTTGTCTTGCCTGTCTGACAAAAGTCAAACAGAGCAAGGACAGGATTCCAGCTGGGTCTCAGTGGAAGCAAACCCACTCACTGATGTTTTCTCTATTTATTGCCATTCATGAGCCACACTTATCTCACATTTCAAATGAACCATAATAATTTCCATTGTTCTAAATTCGCAATGAAAATAGTGGTTTGGTGTTAAGTCTCATGAAAGCTAAAGTGTCCTATTGCACCAATGCTACTACTTCCATAAGCCAAAATTACAATCTCATCAAAACGAAATTCTGGGTTAGCCAGGCAAGGTCTGTTTCATAAACTTGATTGGCATTTTTAATCTTCCTGTTAGTCCTTATTAATAAATTCTTGTATTGGCTTCCATTATTTTCTTTGGGCTATCAGGATTATAGTTACTTGGGTCATTTCATTTACCCTTTTCTAGTACTAGCACAGCCTTAGCTTTCTTCCAGTTTAACTTCCTTCACTCTAACAAGGGTCCTTGAAAATCTGCATTACATAAATATTTTGAAAATAATAATTCACATCCCCTTCATACCATCCCACCACAGGTCACCTGTAAAAGTGGACATCATTTATGGGATCCAGGATTCTGCTTTGCTCTAGAGCTTCAAGCATCTTTTAAAAAAGTGATGAGCTCAAGTCACCTTGAACGAGAGGTCTGCAAGTGTAAACATCCCCAGAATCCACATTGCTTAACCAGGAAGCAAGCTTGTAGGGTGCAACCTTCTACAAGACAGTGCTCAGATGTATTTCTGGGCTCCAGGACTCAATGTGTATGGAGATAGTATATCTCTGTATACCACACTGTGGCAGGGTTGGCTCTCTCTGATCCACACATTCTCCAGTGCTATCCCGGGGGGCCTTGTGTCTTAAAACTTTGCTCTGACATGTTTTCATGCCACTCTGCCATGTACACAGCACATGCCCATGCTGTGAAAATACTGCTCTGGGAGGCAGCAACACTCCCAGCACTAGAGACAATTTTAAAGTAATCCCACTCCCCATACACACCCCCCAAACTAATTACATCCTAGGGTCAAAGGGGCTCCACAAGGTGCCCAGAAGCCCCATGGGGCCAGTCCATGTTACACAGGTCCCTGGACTATTTATATGTACAGTAGAGGTGACAGCTATGGTAGCAGTAAGTGAAGTTTAGAGAAGGCAAGGTCTTTGGTAGCCATGTCCCAAATCACTTAGGAGCTTATATGGCAAGGTACTGGACTGCCACTTTACCCTAGGAACCACCAGAAACCAAGGGGTTCCTCAGACCATGAATATACAACAGTCTTCTCTTGTGAAACAAGGTCTGATGGCAGTATCAGGTGCTAAAAGATGTTTCTGAGCGATGACTGAATTTAACAGCCTTTTACAATGCATTGCACTAGCTTAATCTGCAGGTGACAAAGGCATTGATAAAGTGTCATGAGACCCATAAAAAAAAGATCACACCTGCTTGCCAAGCCATGTGTAAAAATGCAACCTCATCCAGAGCAGAGGCTTCAATGTTTGAATCAGCTCTAGGAAATACCCTGTGTAACAATTTTAAAAGAACATGCAAGACATTCACTTAGGAAAATACACAGGACTGCTGCAGTGTCTCCTGGAAGCTGCTTTCTCCAAATACAGGTGCAGTTTTCACGAGCAAGACACAACTGTTCCTGTCCTCCCACCAGTCTTTCCTCTCAGCCTCACTGAGCTGGAGGGACATCAAGAACCATGAGTTCTTCTGATGGTGGAGTAGGCAGGTGCTGCTTCACACCACCTTCATCTTCAGGTCTGTGTGTCTTCACAGTAGATATGTTGTAACCACATATAGGTAATTTTGCTCCCTAAGAAGATATTGGATGGTAGTCTATAGCTTTCTGTGACCAGAAGTGAGGCTTGATTTTCTTCATCCCTAAAATTTCTGTGCCTCTCAAAAAGAAAGGAGGAAAAAGCAACTCCAAAGTCAAATGAAATGCCAGCTATACCTCTATGAAATATTAACGTCTTTGCTTCCTGCTTGATCTAAAAGAAATTTCATTTTCTTAATTTAATACCAGAAGTAGATCCAATTTGATTGGTTGATCCAATTGGCTTATTGCTGTTATGGAGGAAAAAATATTTCTCATGTTGATTCAATTGTTGGACTTTTCTGTTTTCCCTTGGTAAAAACATTCGAAAACATGGAATTTTTGTTATAGTGAGATACGGACTTAGATCACAAAGCTTGAACCTGTCTAAAATATTCCCCAAATTCAAGGTCAACATGATTAGTAGTGGGAATTGGCTACACCTTCCTAGGGAAACTGGAGTTTAATATGTTGCAAACATGGGTTTCATGTAGCAGCCATAGTACGTGCATCCATTCCCTAATTCATTAAAGGCTTGGTCATGAGAAAGGGAGAAGTCTTTGGGTGTCAGACTTCAGGTTTGCCTGCATTTGTTTGTCTTCAGCTCAGCCTGAAGCATTTTCTAAAGGCTCAGATGTGACCTGCCCGTTCTTCATACGCTTAAGAAGGCATTACAGAAGGCATACATTAAGGCAACTCCCTTCTCTGTGAGATAGTTTTCTGGGCAGATGGAGCATAGTTGGGCTGGAACTTGTTTTTTTCTAGGCTGTTTTCAGGTTTTCCAGACCTGCCTCAGGTCCTCTCTTTTCTCCAGCAGTCCCTGATCAGGCCTGTTTTATCTAATCTGATGTATCTTGTTCTTTATGCCACACTCATCCCTGTGGTGCTTGAATGTCCCAACAACCTGTCTTTGCTGCTTTTCTTGCCCCATGAGTCCTACTCCTTCAGTCAAGAAAAACCTGGGACAGCCATCAGATAAGACCAACAAATCTGTCTTTGCCTGGTAATTCCTGTGTAATCAGCCTGTCCTGCATCTTGATGGAGAAAAATATTTCCAAGCTGGATCCAGGAAAAAAAGGCAATGTCTTTGTGTCCTCCATCTCCTTTGGACAACTCCTCACATGGCTTGACTGCCCCTGGAGACTGAGGCAGCAAGCAGACTGTGAGACCTGCTGCCTTTGCATGCTCTTCTCCATCCTGTCACGAATTTGCCATCAACAAAGTTCACAACTGGACCTCCTGAAACTTCCTCCTGGCAGCAAGGATGAGTGTTGGCCAACCATGTGAGCTTGTCTCCCTCTCGTGGTTGGCCAGATCTGGGCTCATTCTGGGGTTATTTCACTTGCTCTAGGGGTTGAGGGCTGTGCCAGCTGCTCCAGGGCTTCAGCTGGATCTGGGATAGCCTGTGTTAAAGGCAGGTAGCTGCTGGCTTTCTTGCTTCATAGCACTGGAGCTCGTGAGGACTTCAGATGCTTGAATGCATGTAGTTATGGCTATGCAATGCTTTAATGAAATGTAGGTATGACTTATCAAGTGACCAGTCCCAGAAAGATTGAGGTTTCTGAGTTTCTACCTGAAACAGTGCCTGGCTAGAAGCGGGCCATCTATGAGGTGGCTGTCCTGACAAGCATCTGCTAAGCATGTCAGTCAAAAAAGGATCACGCTTAATGAATGTGTCAGTCTGACAGCCCCAAAATAATTTTGTGCATGCTACTGAGAGCACGAGCGTGCTCTCACCTGGGAATTCCCTGGTACTTTTGGAGCTAAGGGTCCATATTATAAAGAAAAGCCACACAAACATTTCTGAGAGTCAAGGGCAAAAGCTGAGATGACAGTCCTCTATTTTTGAGGCAATTTTGTCATGTAATAAGTCAAGACGCACTCTCTAATCTTTTAAGAAGAAAAATGCTTGACGAAGCTGCCCAGTTAATCTCCTCTTTCTTTTGCTACACCCTGCAGCATACATATGTGACTGGGAAAGGGTGGTGCCCAGCAGTTCCTGCATGGAAGGGGTAGTATCTCTACCAGTTAATCTAAAGGCCAATCACTGTTACCAAGAGGATTCTTCAGACAGCTTAAAATATTCTGATTTCTGTGAGCGAAAGCAGGGAGAGGTGTACGGACTATCCAGTTTGTTGCAGGGCTGTCAGAGCTGAGGTGTATAATAGGTGTAGAGCACCTTGCTGTTCATCGCTCTGTTCAGACCTCATTGCCCACTAAAAATGTAATTGTGGAAGAAGAAATGCCGGGACAAGATACTGTAGAAAACAACCGTTTTTTTTTGTTATTTCACCAATTATTATTTCAGAGAAGGTACCTTATAACTATGGGTCCTCAAGAATAAAAAGTAACAGATGCACGTTAGAGCAGAAGCATCAATGTTTGATTTAAAGCACAGAAGCAGTTTCCTCTGCTGCCAGGTGTCTCTTAAGTCGGAGCGCTTCTTGCTTTGTTAGATATATTCTCCTGTAAACACTTTGTTGCTGCTATTACATTTTCCCATGCTGAAAGTCTATCGCAAAGACTTTTTTTCTGAGGCATTGGCAGATGGCAATTAGCACCCTTCATATTCTTTCCCTGTAACTTCAGCAGTTTTTTTGCCTGCATCCACTTAACAGCTCCAGGCATGCCAAATCGCACACTTTTGGAGGACTTGTTGCTAGTAGCAGATCTTTGATTCTAAATGCCTAAGTAGCGTCTGAACTATATTTAGTGCAAGTACACGCCTGCCTATTCATGATCTTTTGTGTGTAGCCTGGACAGCTCGGTGCCAGCGTGCAGCATAATCAGCTTCTCCTTTAGCACCGAAATTCCACAGCTCTTCAGAGAGGAAGGGGGAGGAAAAGGGTGGTGGGCAAGGAAACAAGGGTAGTAATTAAATATGACTTAGGAAAAAAATCCCTGAATAGCAAATTAGCCTTGCTGCTTTACTAATGTTACTGCTCTCTTTATAAAGTCCCAGCCATGTAATTATTGCGCACTCATAACTCCCATAGACGTTCTAGAGAGTTATAGTATATTGAGTGAGGCGGTGAGCATCGAGAAGTTGTTCCACTTTTCCTGGACTGCTAAGAAAAGAAAGAAGTGACTACAGTTCCTGCTTAAGAGGGTTTCCATTAACTTATGAGGCAGGCACCACTTAAAAAGTTCTAGGTAGTTGTCCTACGCCCCTGCACTGGAAAGACCTCTAGAGTAACAAGGCCAAGCCTACAACAGATGTAGGATGATATTGGGCTTCTTGGAGTTAAGTTTAACCACAAAAAGCCTGATTGTGGCTTTTTTTTATCTGAACCCATTGGTGTGCCAAAATATTTGTGTGAAGAGTTGGGGTTTTGAGAAAAAAAAAATTCCACCATAGTCATTTGGCTTTGGCACTTACTGACTTGTAGAAATGCTTAGAATTCATGGGTTTCAAGCTATGATTTTTCTAAGTCAATTCTGTAGGCACTTAGTTCTGCAACATTAGAGCAAGATGTCTTTCCTGTGAGACAAACAAATTCAACAGATTTGATCATCTAATGGTGATCAAAGATGATCAAATCTAACTGCTCATTCACTTAGATGAAAACAGGTAAATTGGGGTTTGTGACTGACTATACCGCTAACTTTTGTCTCACTTGTGAGAAAGTCTCCATTAAACTTCTAACTTGACACTCTTCACAGGGATACAAACCACAAATATTTTCCTCGATAAACCTCTTAAATAATAACTTCATCTTCCCCTTGAACTTATGTTACTGTGTAAAGACAACAAAGTACAAGACAAGCCTTTTTGTAATATGTCATTTGCTACTCCAGGAAAAATAATGAATAAAACCAAAACGGGTCCCTGCTCTGGTTTGTCATTGTAAAATTTTTTCAGCTAGCCTTATTTAACTGGTCGAAGTGAAATCCTTATGCAGCTGTTCAAAGAGAGTGGATAGAGAAATGGGTGAAGAGCTTGCTCAGCCACTGGTATCCAGCTGCAGAGCACGGGCCCACCAGTTGAACTGTGCATACAATTCCCAGTAAATTGCGCTACTAAATAAGAGAACATAACACGTCTGCTTGATTTTAATTTTTCTAAATGTGCTTGCAGTTGATTTTCTTTGAGAACCGGCACAGACATTTCTTTACCTGTGCACCTTTGGTTCTCTTTGAGTGAAGTGCAACTGTATTTACATGTTATTTGTTCTTACTGTTCCATTAAACAGCTCCATACTTCCACTGTTTTTGTGGTAGCACCACTGCTTAGCGATGCAAACTGTGTCTGACCTCTTCCAGCACATTGGACTGTAGGTACCAGCATATGTCAGAAATACAAGGCGCTGTGCCTTCAGCTGTAACAGACAGCTGAAGTTTTTAATTCCCTCTGAACAGATGTGTGGGGTTTTCCAGCAGGAGGAGGGGGGGAACCACCCGAATTTGCACTTTACACTATGGCCATCTTACCAGTTATCCAATAGTTGTCACATCTGCTTCATTGCAAATTGAAGCTCTGGGAATTAGAAAGGGAGGATTTCTGTCTAGACCTTATTCTTGACAATCTCTGTGGGACACATCCAACGTCCTAGGGAAGGAGGTCACTTTCTTGAGTGCAGATGGAATAAGGCTGTAACATCTCCTGCTGGCCACGTGCCATTTCCCTTCTGTCCTGCTTTGCTTGAGAGGAGTTCAATTTCTATCTTCTCTGAGTTCCTCTGATAATATAATCTTGTTTGGAAGAGATAAGTATAGCCATTTCACTATTAAAATTGACTGTGTGCAATTTTTTTTTTTTGTCTGAGAGTCAGAAAATTGGTCATGATTTCTACAGTGTGCTTTGGGAATGGTAGCTTATTGATTAATCCTCTGTCATACAGATCGTATTTGAAAACAAGACAGGTCTATAATTCTTTTCTTGATTGACGTTTCTGAACCAAATAGATGAGTTTTATTTGTGGTTTTGGGGTGAACTGTAAAGTAGAAAATGTTCTGGTGTTTTCTCCAGGAAAAGAACTAGAAATCCACAGCTGTTAGGACAGCAAAATGTTTTTGTTTAGGGGATGTATGGCCCAAGATAGAACTTGCAGAATGTTGAAGCTTACGGCTCAGTCCCATCAAGCATAATCATGAACAAATGATGAAGTCCTCTCACCTTGATCTGAATGCAGGAGGTATTCTGAGCCTCGCATGAAACTATCCATCTGATGCTAAGCAGGAGGGTGGTACACACCAGCAACGGTTGGCACGAGGAACAAAGACCACCTCTTGTATACTCTGTTGGGTTTCTGTGTCAGCTGAGGACTGAAACATCCACCTATGCTTTATGCAAGCATATCTATTTTTCCTAGAAATTTTAAGAGATGGAGGTTGAAGCTACAGATACTTGAGCAAGCTCTAAACCGTCAGAAATGGTTTTGTAAATGTACCCAGTGCACCACATCATCTCGAGTTGTGCCTTAGCAGCAAGTGTGTTAGGGGTTGTTCTGTAGCAAACAGCGTTCAATTGTAGCAAAGCTCAAAGTCAGACGTTACAGAAGAGGAAGGTGCTTTTCTTAAAAAACAAGCGGACTTGACTTGCTCAGACTCCGCTTCTCACATATTCACAAGCGTTTTGAACTCTTCAGAAGCTTACAGTGAATAGGAACTTACTCTCTCCATCCTTTCCTACCTCTGCAAGTCGTTAGGGTTTACTCACAGTCTGGGTCTGGGTGTCTTAAAGCTCCAACCGTGTTCTTCATCTTCTTCATCACCACTTCTTAATTGCTGTCCTTCTTTTTAGGCAGTCCATTGTTTCACCTATCTGGCTCTCTGCAGAAGCTGCACATGGATGTGCTGTGATTTTGATGACCTGCAGAGCTGGGTGCCGGCAAAACCTTCTGTTGCTCCTTCTGGTGCTTTCCCACCTCACCATTCCCACTCATTCTCCACAGGCCAACCTTAACACTTCTATTCCAATTCTCTGTGCTTCTGTGCCCGTTTTGAATTTGATTTTTTTTTCTTCTTCAGTTAAAAATTTGCCTATAATTTTCTTTGGTAGTGCAATACTTTTATTAAATAATGATTAATTGCTCAACTGTTTCTAGCATTTCCTATGCTAGAAACCTGGACCATCAAATTAACTACATCATAGAAGGGAGTGTCCTGGTCCTGATAAAAGCAGCCATAAAGGGTGACCAGCCCTTCACAGTAGCAGCGTCAGTGTTCGTCCTCTGCAACCTAGCAGGAAGTCATTTGAATTGAGCCAGATTTGGAGACCCAAATCTAAGGACCTGTCTGCATGGACTTTTGTCATCTAGAATAACAATACTCCCTGACATCCTTGATAGTCAGTCAATAGGTAAGCGACAATTGAGGTAGTGAAGTTGAAAATGCAGAGCTTCAGGAGCACATTTTTTAATCCCCTGGTCATCCTCAGGGCTACAGAAATGCAAACGAACACCCTTAAAAAAAAGCTGAGCTCAGAAGGGAAAGCCTCCAGTGTCTGAAATCAAATGCAAGTAATAAAATGTTCCCTGAGCCCTCTCAGTTCAGGTAGCACTGGATACCCATCTGGAAGGAGCTGAGCAAACAAAGGACCAGCTGCGTCATCTGCCTACAGTGGGGTTATATGTAGGGCTTTTTGGAGCAGGAGGAGGGGAAGTTCATCCATTATTAAAACATAGATAATAGAAACTTTATGCCCCACTGATCTTGCATTAGACAACATGAACTGAAAGATGAGGTCTCTGCTAATTCAGTGCCTCGTGCTCCTGAGACTGACTCCCATGTGAGAGGGAAACAGACAGCACTTGTCTGTCTTACTCTGCCCAGCACTGATCTCAACCACCTGAGAGGCCACTGCTCCCTCCCTGGTGAAGGCCTCCAGTGACAGCTTCACTTTGCTGGAAGAATAAAGCTGTCAGCAAGGAGGAGAAGACAAGTACCTACATAAGCCAGACTGTGGCTACAGGACACAAAGTCAGGCAAAATGAAAGGATCTCTTCCCATGCCAGATCAAGTCTTTCATGTAAACTGTATCTCCTAACTCTCTCTTTCAGCAAGCACTCTAACAGCAGCACTATTATTGAAGAAAAAGTGTCTTGCTGGTGAGCTTTGTCCTTCCCAGAGCGTTGGAAAAGGCAGATGTGTTTGCATTCATTTCTTGAGGAAGGCACTAGGATGCCATGGGTCATTCTCGGTAAATAAGAGCAAGCTGGAAAACCCCATAGTTAGCCTCTCTCTCTGGTGCCTCCATAACTTGATATGATATGGGCCTTTTCCTATTAAAGTGTAGGCTTTGAGAAATTCTACCCTATGTATAGCTACAAACAAGTAGAGGAAAGAATGCTGAACCTAATGGGGCTAGCAATCCATGTCTGATGCAAATATTTGATGTGATAAAATCTGCTAAGCCCCCTTCCCTCCAAACAGAGTGTTCAAGACTTCCTGCCTTGAAGTTTCTCAGAGCAAACAAACTGTTTGAGACACTCCATAATCCATAATTGTGGGGTGTTTGTGATTAGGGATGTTTTTTTAAACATTTTCTACAATGAAAGAGGAACACGTTTTCTCAAACTGAACCATTCCATTCTGTCCTGTGCAGGGCTAGAATTGTTTTGGTAATTTGTGATTTTGGCTGTTTCCAAACCACTGGCAATGCAAGTCCTTAGCAGCTGATTCTTTATGGTAGTTTTGGATACCAGAAGCTTAAATAATGAAAACCATCTTTTTTTTGGTCAGTAGGAAAAATAAAACCATCTGAATGGTATTTAAAACAAAAATACATTGAGAACTTCATCTACTGCAAAATTTGAAAAGTGTTTCACTTATTTTGAATATTTTCAGATATGCTGGTTTCAATTATTCCAGAAAATATGAGCCTGGTGTTCAGATAGTTATATTGTTCGTATACTTTTCGTTATAACATTTTACTGAGGGCAGTAGTAAGAGAATTAGAAGAAAGCATCTACTTGTTTTTATCTCTTATTCACAGCTCTCTTCTAAATGGCACATGTCAAGCTTTGAGGGGGGTTTCACTGAAGTGTTGCAATAAGAGACATTAATTGTACCCCGTGTACATCCCATTAGAAGCAACTACTATTTGAAGCATTTCAGGATGTAGGAACAGATCTCTCCCATGTGATTAGACATAGAAAGCCTCCCTTGTTCTCTTGGAGCGGTGTAAAATGGACTCCCACTGTTGTCAGAGCATCCCTGCACGCACAATTTTCCTTCTCAGGGAAGTGTAATGCCAGAGTGCAGGCATCCAGGGATGTTTCTTTGATTTCAGGAGAAGCAGAAATAAGCCCTGTTGCCCTGGTGGGTCCTTCCTCCCCTCATTTGGTACCTCCTTTGGGTTCTGAATGTTACAGAGTTTTGATAATTGGCCTAATTTCAAGCGTCCTTTCCCACCACTCCTCCCTGAAAGTAGTTTGGGCTTATACAGTGGCTACTGCTCTCTTCCACAATGCATTTCTAGGTACTTCTTGGAGCTCTGGTTCCTCTGAACGTCTTCCACTAATGCGTTCAGTAGTGTGGCCACAGCCACAGTGTGCTCTTTCTGCCACAGTGTGCTCTTCCTTTCATTCTTTCCACAGCAGGAGAGCTGCATGGGTGGAGGTGAGTTTTGCTTTTGGGTTAGAGAGGAAGTGGGGACTGGGACTTTACGTCTTTTCTTTGTTAATATTTATTTGTAAGGAGTCAATTTTGAGAAAGCAAAAAGCAGAAAAGGGATAAGTCTAATGCTGGTCCTTAGTCTCTGCTGAAGTTGATACCCTCAGTGTTAGGTGGCCTCTCCTAAAAGCCTATGGCCTGCACAGTCTGTAGCTTCTCCAGAAGGTAGACAGGACAACATGGAGAGGTGCAGTTCTCCTCCGTCTGCTTCAGGTGTGTAACACTGTCACACTGGGCCAGAGCCCTGAAAGGGATTTCAGGTTTGATTAGGTATTTTATGGCACGAGACTTTCCAGACCAGCTGGCAGATTTGGTCCCTCTCCTAGCCAGTTGTTGGTAACAAAATGTGCTGTAACGTAGTGCACGAGCTGTGGTTTCTGATGGGTCTGTAGGTCTGTGATCAGCTGCAATGTATGGCTGTGGTTCGTGGGGTAGGTGGCAAAGGTGTGTTACTCGTTCTGCTGGTAAATGTTGCCCAAAGACAATGGAGTCAACATGGACTCGGAAAACCTGAATTACCAGCTGGCTCAACCAGCCATGCACAGATAGTGATGGAGGGACCAGCCCAGCCACCTGCACCCTGTGGGGTGGAAGCTTGCTGTGGTCTCACACCATCAGCAGAAAATGCTGTTGTCTGGCTCCCTGTGGTGTGTAATGGGTTGTCTGCCCTTGGTGAGCCCTTCCACTGTCCTTGGGGGTCAGCTGCAGGTGGCAACCGTGGGGAGAGTGCTTTACTTCATGTCTCTGAGGAATGTTACAATGATAATTTTCAGCTCCCTAATTGCTTTTATATGCTGTGGGTTATTTCCAAACAAGAAAAAGGGGTTGGAAAGTATTTAAAACAAAACAAAGGTTAGCGTTGACACGGGGAGAACTCACAAAGCAAGAGGAGAACCATCTTGTCAAGCTTTGTCAAGGTTGCCTTTTGGCTCAGTGCAGAATCAGAGGCATTAGCAATGGTAACAACTTTGTTCAGTCCCTGTTTCTGATTCCCCCTCCAATGGAAGAACAACGTTTTCTCCGATTCCATCATTTACCTCTGCATTTGGCAACTGAGTGATGGCAAGTGGGTAAAAACCACAGCAGACTATCTCCCGTTATCATCTTCACCTTCTAGATGAAAGCTCACAATGCCTGTGGAGTCTTCGCTTTGGGTGTTCACCTCCAGCCAGTGTCTGCTGCCCAGAGCTTCACTCGGTGGCTCTCTCTGCAGACAGCAAGGAAGAGGTGGCATTCATCACGGCCGTGCAAAGAGCCCATCTCAGTGCTTCTTGTCAGCAATTCCCTTCACTCGGCCGGCAGTTCAGCTCAAGCTGTTCTGTCACACTATTTTTTTTTTTTCATTTATGCAGGTAAGGGGAAAAATCCAAAACAAATTAAGTAGATTCTTTTTCCCCAGATAGAAAGATGATTAACTAACATCAGTAGTTGCCAAGCAGGTGTATACCTCAGAGATGATACTAATGTAGAGAGAAGCTGCCAGTGTTGCTGGTTTGTCGATGTTTTTACTGTTTTCCATGTGATTAATTAAGGATAGGCTCTTTTCCGTGTGCACAAAATTTCCTTTCATAAACCGGTGAAGTTTTTCCATAAACCGAGGGCCAATTCTGATCTCACTTACACCTGTGTAAACCTGGCCTGACTCCACTGGAGCCTGTCCATCTAATCTAATCTGCCAGTTTTCAAGTGTGCTGGGCATTAGGGTATCTGAGCACCCGTGCTTACACCCCGGCTTAAACCGATGTCGCTGGGTTCAGTCTTACTCACCATGTCCTGTCCTTCATATATAATTTATCAGCCAGAATGATGTTAGGTGATTTGCACTCTGAAGTAATCATCACTCAGGCAGCAAGATGATGGATAGGTGGAGGGAGAGCAGATGGTATAAAAGATTAATCAAAAAGCGAGAGTCCGTGCCACTGCCGGTCCGCAGCTAAAGATCCTCTTGGGTGTGAAAAATGCTAGAATAATGGTGAGGTATTTGTCTCCTGAATTTGTGCTATTACTAGGAAACCCTTCCATGCTGCACAGGGCTGAGAAGGCTGGCAGCTTTTTTGGGAGCCTGGTGGGGCAGGTCTCCCTCATGAACAAGACTATGTCTGGGTGGCTTGGCCTCCATCACGTGCTTCAGCACATGCTACCTTCTGCTTTCTCCCCTCTCGTGTGCCGTTTGCTCTGGCACAAACACAACCCAACCCCCATGCCATTCCTCCCTGGACATCATTTCCCATTAATTAGTGCTTCTGTTCTCCATGCGCAGACTCCTCTCTCCCTTGTCTGGTCACTCCCCCCCGCCTGTCTGCTTCCTCCTTAGCCAGGTGTCTCCTTACCCATCCTATCAAACTTTTCCCCTCTGGATAGGGTAGATGTCAGTGCTATTGTGGCATCTCCTGCTCTACCCTCTCTAACAATGGCTTTTCCCACACCTTTCTTGTCTTTCGCATTCGTATTCCCTTTCTCTGGTCATATTTTCCTGCTCCTGCTTCTTCCTGAATGAAGTTTCCCCTTGGACACTCCAGGTCCTCCTTGAAGACTGGTTATGTACCCTCCGAGAAGTTGAGTGTGAGCAAACATGAGCTTTGCTGCCCCAAAGCAGAGTGGGCCAAACAGCAGTCTGGAGCCGGAGCCAGGCAAAAGGGAGGAAGGATGAAGGCTAGGACAAGGAATTAGGAAGCCATCCCTGTGATCAACCTCACTGTCCCTACTGCCACCATGAAAGGCAGGGCAGAAACAGAGATCGATGCTGTGAAACTAGACCTGGCTGTGAGATTTAGGCAGGACCAGAGGAGAACTGCTGAAACTGGTAAAAAGAAAAGCCTAAGAGTGATGTGGTACATGAGACCTCAGCCAGCGGGGTCTGAGCATGGAAAAATGGAGGGGCAAGGAAAGTGTGGATCTCATACCTATGGCCCTGACTGTTAACTCATCAGCAAATACTACAGCTGCTGCCTTTTCTGCAGTTTTAGGGCAGTGAGAGGGTATCCTCTGGACATCAGTGCCATTTTAGTTGCTTTCATGCAGCCTCAGCACTGTGACATGCTTGGCTGATGCCTTCAAAGTCTGTCTTCACATCACAAAGTACAGCAAACTTAAGACTATTACCTGTATTGGGCCACTCATTGCAATGCTGTTGGAGCTGTTAGACATTAGTGTGAGCCAGAAATGACTACACCTCAAATTTGTTTTAAATTAAAGCTACAGTCTTGCAGGAACTTTTTATTGCCTCAGGCAAGAAGAGGGCTGGAACGGTGTTCTACCTTTCCAACATAAACCTGAGCTGGGCAAAGCCCACCATGTGCTGGCTGTGCAATCCTCCTGCGGTGCTTCCTGTGCAGAGATTTCATTTGGTTGCCATTGGCCAGCTTTAAAACTTGGGGTTTTAATCTGGTGTGAATTGGTGCAGCTCTACTGAAATGTGGTTTTCAGCCTGTGGTCTGTCAATCCCTAGGGGCTCTGTGGTCTGCTTCAAAAGGGGCTGCAAAAGGTAACTAAGAAAATGTCATGTAGTGGTGGGACTAGGGGGAATGGATCAAAACTAGAGGTGGGTAGATTCAGATTAGACGTTAGGAAGAAGTTCTTCACCATGAGAGTGGGTGAGACACAGGAAGGGGTTGCCCAGAGAGGTGGTAGAAGACCCATCCCTGGAAGTTTTTAAGGCCAGGCTGGATGGGGTTCTGAGCAACCTGGTCTAGCGGGAGGTGTCCCTGCCCATGGCAGGGGGGTTGGAACTAGATGATTTTTAAGGTCCCTTCCAACCCTGACAATTCTGTGATTCTAAGAAAAGCAAACCCTGCTGTCACTAAGCTTAAATTGCCAACACACGGGCCTTTTTCCTCTACTAGAGCCGTTTTGGGGTGTCAAAAAAATGAAAATAACTGAAGGTCATGAAAAGAATGCTGTTTTACACTAGCCGAGGACTTGTTCCTGCCAATTCATGGAGTAAAAAATTAGTACTGAAGAGGTGATGAGGGTATAGTAAGCAAATGTTACAGCTTAGGCAGAGTTCTGTGTGTACTTTTTAAAGGATTTTGAAAGCAGTCTAAAATGCTGTCACATACACTATGTATCTGTCTGTAAGCTGGCCCACTTGAATAGCAGGGGATAGGAAAATGAAATTGGAATAATATGAGCACAATATTTGGGAAAGCTGTTGTTCCAAATACTGCTTCAGGAGGCCTACGCCCACGTCTCCTAAATGAAAAATGTCCATTTGAAGTAATGTTTTAATATGGTTTTATGTAACATAAGCTCAGCTAAAAAATGCATATAACCTCTTACTAACTTCAAAGCAGTAAAAGATCTTTCATTCATTTCCAGTAGTGTCACATTAATTTATCTTTTCCTGAGTTCAGAGAGTTTTGTATATTATATAAGTAGGCGCAAATATGTTCTTCGTAGTATTTTATTTATTCTTCTCTTAGAAGTGGCTAGAAGATGCATATGCTGTTTCACTGAGCATTTTGAGATTTAGTGTTGTTCTACAGAGCAAGAAAAACTTCAGAAAGAAAATTCAGGATTTCTGAATGCAGCAGGCTCCTCAAAGACATCTAAGCATCTTCTTTGGATACTGGCACGTATTTTCTTGTTTTTCTTCCTAACTGCAACGTAAAGCATTTTTGTTTTACAGAACTGCGTGTTCCAGTGGAATAGGGCTCCATATAAAGCTCTTTGGACAATTCTATTTCATTCCAGTGTGCTGTCTATGGCACAGGCTACTGCGAAAGATTTGGAGTTAGATTCAGATCTTGGATCTGGAATCTAAATAATGTTTGTGATCAAACTCAGGTTATTCTGCTGATATTCTCCAGCACCCAGAGGAGAAAAAAAAAATCTTTCCTGCATCAACAATCTATCAGCTAAGTCCCACTTGCTAGACTCGAGCAAGTTCCAGTGATGCGCTGAACAACATGCATGCAGGGAGACAGGCAAGGTTCAGCCTCATGTGAGGAAATGATGCTGCCTTCACAAAGCTGTATTTCCTCCCTCCCTTAGCTAGCACTAGGTTGCGACTCCCTGCTTTGCGATTTTCCCCAATCTTTTCCATTCCCAGACTTCAGGGAGAAATGCAGCCTTCCTGTATCCAGTCATTAAGAAGTAAATACACTTTTTAAAAAGCAACTGCAAGATTACATGAGTAGCAGAACCTGATGTGCTCTGCCAGGAAGGGAAAGCAAACGAGGCTGCTGCAAAGAGAAAACCCTTTTGTAGCAGTAATTCCGTGTATGTTCTGTCTATTTCTTTCCCCTCTCTGAATATTTGCCATATACAAATAACGTGCATTTCGTATATTCTAAACCATGCTGTATTTTTATATAATTACCTATGTGCAGCGAGTACTGTCTATGAAGAAAAGCAGAGGTTTGTGTTAGTTCATATCAACATGCGATCTCAGTACTATCTAAAACATACTCTACTTACCATAGCATTTGCATGTGCATTCATATGTTTTCGTTCCACTTGGGTTCTCTCAGAGCCTTAGGGCCTACCCCATTTGCACATTTGACTTAAGATGGATGCAAAACTGTCATGTGAAAATATAATTGTGGAGGAGCGGAAGGGGGACACTTCAGAAATATGGATTATCTCCCTCCTTTCCTGCCAGTTCTGTGTCTACATCTGTGTTTATACACACGTGTTAGTGTCACACATTTACCTGTATTTACTTTAGGACAGTTGTAAAGCTGCATCTTGCAGCACCATAGAAGGCAGTTCAAGACAGGGTATCTAAGCTTCTTCTCTCCATTAAAATACAAGTGGGGATTCCTTCTTTCCTCTTCCCTTACTTTTGACTTTTTCCACTGTCATATGTGCACCTACAGGCTAATTTCCACATTACGAACTGGCCCATCTGTGTGTACATGGGTATCAGCTTTGGAGGTTACAGTGAGGCAAACTCATGTTTCCCTTCATGGAGCAGATGCATTGACAGTTCATAAGTTATTAATTCTTATTGCCCTTGGTGATCCATTTCTATAAGCTAGAGAGATATATTGAGTGCCTGCCTATCATATGGCCCCCATGACCATAATCATATCCCAATTTATACTATATAATTGTCACAACGTGCTTTTTAGGAATTGCAAATGTTCCCAGTTTTCTCAGGGCCCTGGAGGACTTGAGCTGGTTGCTCCATATCTCAAGAAATTCATCCTGGCTCTCTGAAATCTCAAACTCTCATCTGTTGGATCTCTGTTACCCTGTGGACTAGGGTGTGTAAAATCATCTATCAAGCACTTAACCAACAGAAATCAGCAGATCACAGCTTAGCGTCCAGCTCTGAGCATCGACCTTGTCATTAAACCTCAGCTCTTTTCTTAAAGGAAGACTATGTCTTCAGTATGTCCCACTCAGCTTTTGCCTCCCTTTCAGCCTCCACTGAAATTTGCTTGCCAGTGCTGGACAAGCGATGGGTCACAGGTTTTAACATCTCTGTCACTGGACAGAGATATTTATGTCAATTTTTCGGGTTCGTTTGGTTTGGTTTGCGTTTTGTAACAGCTTGAACACGTTATGCAAAACAAGCGTATGCTTGGGTGACTTCCTACTTAATACATGTTTTGTGTAATGTGCATCATTCCCCAAGCTTTGTTTACTGTCAGATTTGCCTGCTTGCCTATATCAGCTGTGGATGTTTGGCTTCAGATTTATACAGGGCAAGAGATGTACTAGTTATCTCTGAGCCTAGCTCGGCTGCTCCTGTGGAAAAACTCCAGAAAAAGCTGTGGACTCACTATTGAATTAATCAGGAGGAGGAAGTGTTCTTGGAAGAGGCAGCGCTTCCTTTTATGCAGGATAAGACGTGACCAGATGCCAAGGGTGGGGAATGGGGCCATGATTAAAGATCTTGATAAAGGAGGAAGTGGTTTTCCCTGTAAAGATGAGGCATTTTCCTAAAACTTGATTTCTTATGCTGCTTGGAAATCAAGCTGTTCTATTCTTTTTAGCTTTATCTTTTGCTTCAGTTGCAGATTTTCCCTTTTACTCAGCAATCCAGCCAGTAGCAATGAAGTTTCCTTCCTCTTTAAAGCTTGCAGATGGTAGATTCAGAAAAGGGCAAATGCAGGAAGAGCTCAGGCCATGCCCATTTTTGGCTGCAATTGAGCCCCCAGGCATGGATGACGGAGAGGAGCACCATGACCCTTTCCAGCTTTATTCTTGGTATTCCACCACTGACGTCATAAGAATTTGTTCTGCACCAATTTAGCCTCATCCCCGCTATTTGCTGAAGATCAATCACTCGCAGACGTACATGTGTGTGCATACGTGTGTGCAGACACACGTGCAGAGGGATTTATGGAGACAGTGGTGTGTTTCATTACTCCAATCACTACCAGGTGGTTAAGTGTAATAGGGTTACAGTCAGTTTGATATTTACACAGCAGCGGGACAAGAGTTCTCCTCACCCGCCGTGTAAATCCATTTGACTTTGTAACTGTATGACCGCCGACCTAACGACGTTGCCTTTTCCCACCCACCCCCCATTGCCTTGCTCTCGCTGCCTGCCTGGATATATTTCCTTTCATTTTCATGTGGAGCATGTCACTGTTTCGTAACTTGGTAAACCATCTCACTCTTGTGATTCCTCCCACCAGCGCAGCTGTACATCAGAGCCGAAGCCCGTGTCCCCTGGGATGGGATGCCTTGAACAAGGAAGCCACCCCAGTTCTGCACTTCTATTTACTTAGCCTTTATGTAAAAGCACATATACGTGGGGTTTTTTTAAAAGTGTGCAGACATCCGCCGGAGCTAGCATTGTTTTCATTGATTGCTGCCGCTGGAGCTCTGAAGGCAGCCGTACTGATCCATATGGAAACAAGGTTTCCATAAATCTGTCAGACTTGAATTCTCTTGCAGAGCCTCATCCGGTCGCTTGCTCCTATTTTCTTTTCCGCGTTTTCAATTCCTGATTGAGTCGAGTTCAAACAAGCCACTTATTTGGCAGTGCCCGTGAAATAAAGGTCTGGTTTAATTGTGCCTTGGAAAGCCTGGGAACATAAAGTTTCCTTGTGCACTTGGAAAAAGTGTATTTGCAGGTACACGTGTGTCTGCTGTCCTGCATCCTCTGGCACACATGGGGTAGAGCTCTCTGCATACCTTTTTTTTAGCATGCAGTGGCAGCTGAGTGCTTTTCAAAGCCTGGGATTAGGCTCTTTCTTCTGTTAAGGAGTGGCTATTAGCATCCGATGCCTTCTGTCCTGCCTGCTGATTTTATGCTCCATTGGCGCTGGTTCAGAAATGACATTATCATGGGATTGAGCTGCTCAGGGGATGGAAAATGGGCAACAGAGTCTTTCCTCTCCAGGTCAGGAGTTCATCGCTGACCTGGACTAATGCTGGCTGAACGTCATTAGCATCTGAAATAAATTAGGGATCTTCTTTCCAGTCCCTAGCAAACACATATCCTGTTGCTTCCCATTGCTGGGTGCTCTCTGAGGGTGCTGCAAAAACACCCGCAGCTAGAAACTGTCCTTTTAGAGATAGTGTGAAGGCAGACCGACCAGGTGATGTGAGCATAATATGAAGATGTGTTCTCCGCTGTTGTCCGCTCTCTAGCACCAAAATTACTTGCAAAGACTTGGGCTGTGGGGGAAGCCTGATCATGACATTGCTGAGGGACACAATGGAGAGTGGGAGCCCATCCTAGACTGAGAGGGTTGGTCATAAGCAGAGGTATGTGCAAGTTAACTAAAATGTGCCTGATAAAGCAGGAGATTTTAGATTTTTGCTGTTCATCCCTGTGTTTCTGAAGAAGGTTATCACTGTGAATTAGAAGGAAATGATGTTAATTTGTTGTCACCTTTGGCGATCAGAAGATGATGTGGTGATAAAATAAAAAGATTTTTTTTTCTTCAGCCAGAGCAAACTGTGTGAAAGAGAATTTGGTTTCCATATGATACAAGATGCTATATAGATACCACATGCCTGACCTGCTCTAAAACCATCTGTCATCAGCTCTAGGCAGCACCCATTCACCTTGGTGGAAAAGCTCCTCCAGTCGGTTTAGTGGCCTGTGTTCACAAGCCTAACAGTGCTGCAGCTGGCTTAAACAGCTTATTGGCATTGTTTACCATACTTCGTTACTTAATCAGAAATACTGATAAGTGATCTAAAAACTAGTGGCTTTTTGAAGCCTTTCATGTAAGAGTGGCATTGGCTTGGAATTATAAAATTAAGACCTGCAAAGATGCAGCTGAGGGCTCTGTCCTTCACTCTTCCCCTTATGTTTGTGTTTTTCCTTTCTGGAATGTAGAGTTCTTCAGCAATGGTGGGTTTATTATATGACCTGTTTATATCTAAGGAGGTTTATTCATTCAATTTTACAAAGCATTTGTATTTCAGATTCCCTTCTCTGGCAAGCATCAGGGTGTCAAAGCCAGTGCATCCTGCTCATTTTACAGCTTTTCTGCCCTCCTCTCCTCTCCCCGGCACTGAGCACTGAATCTAGAGCCAAGCTTCCTTCATGGCCCATGTTCTTGGAGGTTACTGTGTCTGTGTGGGGACCTACCAAATACAGTCTGTCATGAAACCTGTCACTCAGTATGAATCAGCTCATGGCAGAGCTGGAGGAACCGCTGGACAACCGTGTGAGCAACTGTGTAATTAATTCCTGGCATGCAGGAAGGAAAGGAGAGGAAGAAGCCCAAAGGTTCCTTCAGGCTGTGTCACACGTGGCCGTAAATGGTATTGCTACCCGGGCAACATCACGGCTATTTGCCTTCCCCCTGCCTTTTTCTGTAACCCTCTCCTCATGTGCAATATTTGCCTCCCTTCTTAGTTGCCGTGCTACTGTTCCTTCCCTTTCAATCCCCGTTAAAGAGTCAGTTCTCCTGTGATTTCCTGAGGAAATGGAACAAACTTGAGTAAGTTCTTGAGTCCTCTGCCCACCCCCTTCCCCTCTGTATTCTGCACGTCTGCCTATTAGATTATAAGTGATTTGTAGAGAGGCTTAGCTTTAGCTGGAGTCTTGTACATTGTCAGCTTCATTGTCATCAGTAAATGCACACTTTACCCGGGCTTCTTGCTTTCTTCTTTTCCTTTTAAAAATGAAAAATCCCTTGAAGCTCTAAAATAAAACTAGAAATCCACAAAGGTTTAACTGCGGTGCCTTAAACAGGTGCTTTATCCACTGTGCTGTTTGAACTGTGGGTACTAGTATTTGTGACAATCTAACAGTGACACTTTGTCCACTGGAGAAAGCCTAATTGCTCTCCATGACGGCAAATGAATCCATGGAGAATTTCAAGTTAAAATTCAGATTTCAGACTAGGTGCATTGTATGATGCACAGCACTATCTCCACAGCACTGATTTGTATGCACATCCAATTTCCTGGACAAAGCAACGTATTGTCCTTTTAATTAATATTTATTTATTTGTTTTCTCTTTTGGGGTACTTGTCAAAAGAGCATTCGTGTGTTCCAAACTGGAAAGCAGATACTCTATGCTGTGAGAAGTCTGGGCATCACTGTGAGGAGCTGGTGTGACCGGAGTGTAGAGACCAGTCTGTTCATCAGGACATTAATCTTGATCTTGGAAAATGTGCTCCACTTCAGATTTCCTGTGCAAGTATGAAAAAAATCCCTTATACATCAAGTGTCTTTAGGCACTTCAGTGAGACTTAGTTCCTAAGAAGTTTGGAAATCTGGGCTTCAGTCTCTAACCGTTAGACTGACTCATGTCACTCAAGGCAGTCAAGGCTAAAGCACAGACCTGGCAGCCTAAAGACCTGGGCTGTCGTTCGCTCCGCAGTGGAACTGGGATGACTCGGGACAAGTCTTTTAATACTTCTTTCTGTCCATCAGCAACTTTCCATCATCTCCAGAGAAGGTGAGAGGGTAATGTTGGCTGCAGACTTGGGGCTCACCCTGAATCTGTGCAGAGCCCACCCAGGATTCATCATGCTGTCAATTTTCGTATGAAGAAATTTGGCTTTATTGTAGAGTTGATGGACATCACCCACACGTCCTGTCATCGGCTTGGAGCAAATGCGTAGGCTAGCTTGTTGAAGGAGGGCCATACCTCCAGTTTGTTGAGGTGCCTGGCGTGTTAAAGGGCTGATATGCAGTGAGCTTGCCCTGCTAATGGATCAGGATTTTTATAGACAGAAGGGATATGCCATAGTCGGAGTGGTAAATCTGTAATGACAGACGTTCGTTCTATATTTGTGAATGACCTGATTTGGCATGCATGTGGTTCATTCTCCTGACAATAATGGAAACATGGTGTGAGACAGGCAGAGGAATAAAGCTGTGGTTAAATTGAAGCTATAAATTTATAAGCATTTTGGTTTAAAGTATTTTCCCCACTGTAATTTCTCGCCTTGTTTGTTGGTTGCTTTTCTTTTCTTAAAAAAAGCCTCTGTTTGAATAGTCTTTGAAAAGCTTTCAGCTCTCCTCCTCCTTCTTTTTCCTCCTCCCTCCTAAGCTCCAGAGATGAGTGTAAGACATCTGTCAAAGCTGTGGTAACGGATTTCTCCTGATTTGCGAGGACCTCAGGAATCTGTCAGAGCATCCCTGGCTGCTGCGATCCTGTCACTGGGCGATAGCTGCCCTGAGAGGCAAGAGTCGGGCACTGCCGGGAGACAGACCACTTTGTCCTAATGTTAATTTGTCCCTGAACTGGAGACAGGGGAAGGGGGGATTCCCCTACAAAAAGAGAGAGTTTGGAGGGGAAGACACCAGCAGCTTCAGGAAACAGCAGAGGCTGTTGTGCCCTCAAGGAAGAGCACTTTTCTCCACATTTCACCCTCCCTCCTTCAGGAAAAATTCCTGAACTGCTTTGGCTCAATACCAACTATTCCTCTGGCCTCCCAGCCAGAAAAGGTCACTGGGGATGGAGAAATTGCCGTACACAATGGTTTTGAGAACTAATAACACATGCATGCGGTCCAGCCTTGAATTATATGAAATATGGTGCGTAGCTTTCAATCCTGTTTTGTCAGGGGCCTTGACTGCTTAAAAGCCTTCCAGTCCCTCTCCTGCCTCTCTTCCCACCCCCCAGTAAAATAAATCCTGCACGTTTTCTCTCAACTTCCAGCATGTGTGACTGTAATTGTGTCTCAGATGCTGGCAGAGCGCCCGATCTGTCAGCCTCACCCAGGGATGGGGAAGGAGCGGGGGAAGGATGCCGGCTGGATCAGCTCAGCTGGGAGGGGACGTGGAGACCAGGGCGCTTGATCCCTTGGTCCCACAGAGGAGTGGGAGGGCAGGATGCTGCCACTCACCTGGGACACATGGAGACAGGCAGGGACCTGCCTCCATGGCTGCTTCCTCTGGGGGAACTGCTTGGGGCCGGTGGGTATAACCGGCAGCAATTAGTTAAATCAAGGGGCCAGCTACAAGTCAACTAATTACATCGGTGCATTGTACTCCGGCAGCTTGTAACTCTTCTATCCCCCATTAGTACAGATGAGTCCTTCCCCAGTAAATGAAGACACTCTCTATGTTAGTCATGGTGCTGGATCAAGGAATGTGGGGCACTGGCTTTGCAAGCAAGCAAGGTGAACGTGCTCAATACCTGGTCCTTTTTGCATGGTTTCTGGGAAGACTATTTACATTAAAGTAAAAAAACATGGATCGCACAGATCTCCAGAGAGGATAACCCTTGGAACTTGTGCAGTGCCTAGGGGAACAGTTATCTCTCCTGATCATGACCTCTAGGAACTGATGCAATTAAAAAAAATCAATTAAATTCTGGAAGAACTTACCATTTAAAGACAATTCATGGAATTTAATTGCTTGAAATAATTTGAACTTGAAGTAAGCACAATTCTGGAAAATCTATCAGAGATAGCAGACATATACCAGTGGAGCTGCACTGGGGCCTCCAAGCCCTCATCCTTACCCAGAAATCTTCCCGCTAAACAAGACTAACTCAGTTTTTCATGCTCCTGCTAAGAGAAGGGCTCAGCTCCACAGTGTAATCGTGTTATCAATGTACATTTCTGCCATCATCACTGGCATTTTGCCTTGGTTTACCATGGCTTCAGTAGACCCTGGGTGTACACAATGGCAACATTATGCCAGGCACATAAAAAACACTGGTAGCCTGAAGAGCTTATATCCTAAGGGGGCATCCTCTTCCCCAAGGACAGCCAAGCAGTGGAAGAGCTTCTTGGAGGGGCTATGCAGTCTCCAGAGGTTTTCAAGTCCAGACTGGACAAAGCCCTGAGCAACCTGACCTGTTCCTGTTACTTGCCAGGCTTGAGCAAGTGGTTAGACTAAGGACCTCCTGGGTTTCATCACTTTGAATTAAAATCCTATGATCTTTATCTGGGTTTGATTATGTTTTTCTGTTAAAAAACAAACACCGTGCTTCATCTGTACACAGGTACCTGCATACGAGCTAAGTTGTTGGTGGCATTTTCTCCTGTGTAGGGCCTTCAGAATAAAATATTACGCATATGGATATAGGCAGTCTTGGTTTCTTCTCACCTGCATCTCAGT
>JAVSBS010007051.1:116946-135426 GCA_033124195.1 Coracias cyanogaster | reverse complement strand
TCTAGTTGTCCTGTTTTGTGTGTGAGAGTGTTCTCTGGCATAGGGAGTGGGACACCCCCATGTCTTTATGTTCATTGAGGGGCTGATGGAGTCTTCTCCTCCCCAAAATGCTCCCAGCATGAGCAGTACACTGTGGGCATACACAACCCATGTCCCTGCGGGTTGAAAATGGCTGGGTGATGCAGGGGTGGTCTGCAAGGAATCAAATGCTCTTTCCAGTCTTCCTCGGCAATCTGAATCTGAACTAGGAAGAACAGCTTCTCTCACTCTCCATCAGGTTGCTTTTGAGGTGGTGGTGAGCATGTCTGGGGAGAAGGCAGGAGCTACAAGGACTGTTTCCACACAAAAGTTAATTCAAATTTTCTCAGTCGTTTGGAAGGAGGAGTGTAGAGGATAAAAACATGCAGAAGCACATTGTAAAGGGAGAAAAGGAAAGGTGATCCATCACCCCACGCAGGTGATTGCCACACAACATAAGGAATTAGAGCCTGGATCAGAAAGGCAGGCCTGTGCTGAAGCAAGAAATTTTCATATTCCTACATACAAAACCAAGCAAAGTCTTGACGATTTGGCTGTATTTTTTTTATAAGCAGGGTTTGTACCACAGTTCCACCAAAGCGAATAGGCAAATAAAGTTCCTTCTGCTTTGATAACAGGAGTCTACTAGAAATAGACTTTGGCATTATGTAATAAATATGGTCCCTTCGGGAACTATGTCAGATATTTGGAATATTCTGTCAGGCAGAGCATAACCGAGGTGAGCGTGCCAATTCAGCTCTGCTACTTTTAAAGATAATTTGCTGTGGAAGTTTTCAAAACCTTTTCAGTCTCTGGCTCCTGGACTGTCTGAAATATCTTCAGGTTTTTAAAATTTGTTACTGATTTTCCATCTGGAATAATTAACTTTGTAACCTCCCCAAGCCAGCGTGCATGTATGCATGTGTGTCTTTCTGCCTCATAAGCTGACATCCCTGATACATAGATAATTTATGAAAACAGAGTAGACGCTTTTTAATAATTAAGTAATAGATAATAGGAGGGGACTTTTTCCAACAAAGTACCGTGGCTTTGAAGTAGAACACAGCCCCGAAAGGTTAGTGGCGGTGGATAAATTACATTTAGTAAAAGAAAACCTGAAGAAAGCTGCTATCCTCACACCGTATCATTAAGTAAATTAAAACACTGAAAAGGTTCATTTCATTTTGTGATGCGTGCATTTCATTGCAGTGACGTGTGAGCAGAAGTCCTGTGGCAAAAAGCCAACTGGCTGCCCCAGACTAAATCACGTAGCATCAACATGGCTTATTCTCTCTAAATTGCAGGGCAAACAATAACACAGGTAAAATTAGCCCCGGCTGTAATTATACAGCAGAAGTGTGTCGAGGACGTAGAATGATAAACGGCAAATGCGGAATGTGTTGTGTCATATCATGTAATCTCTCTGGCTGCAGAGTTGAGAAACAAAGGGAGAGTTGTGCCTTGTTTGTCTAACATGCTCTAGATCACAAATTAGAAATCCTTCCTAATTAAGATATTGTTAAATTTCCTTTGTTAACAATTTTTTAACAATGTTAATTAGTGATCATTGATGACACTTTAACAATGTTAATTAGTGATCATTGTTCATCTAACAAACAATTAGAGTGATTTGCGCTGCAGTTCTCAGGCGCAGAAGTGCATCCCAGAGCCTTCCTGCCTTTTTTTTACCCCCAGGCTGCTTAAGCCGAGGGAGGGCATCTGGGAACGCTAATGCAATACGTAGCCACTCATTTAGCAGAAGCATTGGAGGGAAATCATGTCTGGCTTATGAACGTTTAATAGTTCAAAACAGCTGTAGCTTCACAAGGGTGTTCTCATCACACAACTGCTCCACGAGGTCACTTGGGCCATTTTTGCACTGATGTAACATAATACAAGCTACACACAAATACTAATTTCCCAATATTTCATTAATTCTCGCCTAGCTGTGCGGATGGCAGTGGCTCTCAGAGGCCTGAGGTTGCTGGGGTGGTCACATTTTTACTGTGTTGCCACCTAACCCCAGCCACTCTCTGGTCTATGTGGTGTTGAAGGGAGTAGCAGCAGCAACGCTTGCTGTGCCCCACGTCCCTGCTGCCTTTGTAAAACCCAGGACCAAAAGCATTTTAAAAAGAACCACTGTCACCTTTACACCACCAGCCTCAGAGCTGCAATATCACATTGGTTTGTAAGAAACATCCCTGAGAAAGAAGGGTACTAGCATGAAGAGTTATGAAGGGGCTTGGGAAATCGGCTTGTCAGTTAGACCACAGGAGCGCAGAAATTGGACTGCGTTTCCTGGCACAGACAGGCGGAGGGCTACAGGCCCTGACAGATGTCAGGCTCGATGCACGCTTCTTCTCCACAGTGGTCAAAGTGTTATCTCCGGCTAGGGCCAAAAGACCTATCTCCTACCCAACAACTTCAGGGGAAGTTGAGTTAGATGCTAGTTCAGTTAAACAAAAAATAAAATAAAATTGCCTTGACTTGCAATGAAGAAAATGAACAGTCTAGAGGTTAAATTATAATATTGCTCAAGAAACCTCCTACTGTTGTCCTGCGGTGAGGGATAGCAACACTGGGGCAATCGGAGGTAGGGCCACCATGCAAGCATGGTCCAGTGATGCAGATGGGGTGCTAGCAGCTGCCCATGTTATCACTGTGTGTGTGCTTCTGCTCCAGACAAGGTTAGACAGCCTGGGTGATTAAAATATCAGTGTATGGTGTATGTCAGTGCTCCTACAGCAAGCGTTGTCAGTGGGCCACCAGCGAAGCTATGCAATGTGGAAGGCTCTTAGCATGGGTTTTGTTGCTGGGAGGTGTTACTGTGCTTATAACGCTTAGCAAGCCACATAAATGAACTTTTCTCTGAGCCTTGCCTAGGCAAATGGGCTTGAACCCAGCTGCAATGTGATTTTTCTTATTTTATGTTTGTTTATGGCATGACTATCTTCTGTTCACCCATGGTTCAGTTATGCAAATGTATTCATCTTTTGTTCATGTTCATAGTTTATCCCCTCCATGATACAAACCCTGTATTGTTTGCATGTTGCTATACATAAATGTTTCTGCAGCAAATGGTAGACGAAATTCAGTGACAAAAACCACGCAACATCTTCTAAATATTAACTGTAGATTTTGAAAATCATTGCCTATGCAAGCCTGACATAACAGATATGTTCTTGCATTGTCCAGGTTAGTGGGTAGCATCGATATGATTAGATTATAAGAGTGAGCCATTAATCCCTCTTTTTCCTGATTATTATTGACAAAATTGGAGCGTAAACTAACTCTAACCTCCTTAGTTTCAGCTACATTCTCATGAATATAAATGTATCAGTCCATCAAATTTACATTTATAAAATGCCCTTCATTCAAGGACCTCGGAATGCAAAAGGCAATCAATATAAAAATAAAATTGTTAGCCTTGATTCGGTAAGAAAAATTCAGCTTAGGAATGTCAAGATTGTCTGCTGGCACTTCTATGCTGGTGTTGAGTGGGATATGCCTGAGTTATGTCTTTCACCTCACCACTTGGTCTTGTTTGCTTGCAAATCTAAGCACTGATAGAAGCAAAGGATTAGCAGTGCTTGCTGGGATAATGCTCTGTACCTGTTTTTCCAGCTCTTTTGACTCGCCGTTCCCTGGGAACGGCTGTATCTTTTCAGCAAAGTCTTCCAGTTGCAAAGACACTGTGTTTCAGCAAAGACTCCCAGTGTCTCTAAAACAAGTAGGAGTTTAGACAGGCCACTAAATGGCTGCAGGGAATGGCTGTGAAGCTACTTGCCTCGCTTTCTGCACAGAAATCAGATGCTGACCCTTGGAGAAGAAGCCAGATGTGCTGTTATGACACTAATGTGTTCAAAAATTTCTAAGTCAAGAACTCGCAAGTGGGAGCCTCAAATCACATTTTAAAGAGCAAACATGTTTAGGTGCTGCAGGGCTCATCTATGGCAGGTTTGGGCAGGAGTATCTGACTTGAAACATCCGTATTTTGTGATGTGGGAGAGGGAACTGGTAAATGATTGCTTGTGTTTCTGGGTACCTTTTAGTCATAGGCAGGGAAATTTTATTACCATTTGTATTATGGATTATGACTGTCAGACACAGATGTGAAAGTTAAAACTTACTTTGACTTCCATGGGGACAGATGGAAATTGTAAACGGATTTTCACCTTTAAAAAATGACCAATCTCATTGTTAAATTAGATTAATTTGTTCCGTTGCTATGACTTTGCTGTGTTCTAGATTTCAAGCAACTGCAATTTCTTTTTCTAAATCAGAACGAGATATTCCTAAAGGAAAGTGGGAATGTTTTGTGAAGATAATGCTGGCAATGTTAACGGTGGAGGAGTGGGCTACGATTAGAGATCTGTTTGCGCCCGGTAATTTTCTGTTACCTTCTGTCAGTGACAGTACAGTGCTGCATTCTCACCACCCTGTGGATTTACACATTTACTAATTCTTTGAGTCTTCACACTCTTAAAGTCAGTTGTTTCTGGCATCATTATGTGACTGGTTTCTAACCAGGATATTCCCAAGAGCCACAGCAGAAACATGGGATACCTTAGCAGCAGAGAAAGGGTAAAAAATTCCTTTTGCGCTCAGACTGACTGACACTCTTTGCTGGTCAGAAGTCATCAGTAGGCATTACATACACAGAACTTCTGACTGCTGTCTTGTGTTATAATATTAAACTAGACTTCTCTTACATTAGGCAAAGGCAGTAACAAAAGGCAGTAAGCAAAGGAAGAAAAAGGTTCTTCAGTATTTGATCTGCTTCTTTCCTCTTTAAAATATCTCGCATACACCTGTTGGACTCTCTTGCAACTGCCCTGAGGTTTGGAGATTCCTGAGTCTGGAGGGGGTGAAGAGTAGGATGAGGGAACAGCCTTTTTTTTTGCCCAGCATATCTGCCCTATTTATCTGCTTTCACAAAATAACGGCTAACACCACCTATGCAGATAAACGTTTTTCCAGGGTATTCTCAGAGCCAAACACATTGGGAGTGAAATCATTAAAGACCTGCAAGACCTAGGTATTTGAGTGACTTGCACTGGGAGGATTCTTTAGTGGAGGTGTAACTCCAGCCAGGCTGCTCTGCTTAACCATCAGTGGTTGCAGACAGGCTGCTTGCTGGCTGGGTGGTTTGAAGCTACCTGTGATGCTTGCAGTTCCACTGGGCATGGCTGTCGTGCACGTTCATGCAAAACATTCGACTTAACTGGAATTAGTCATTTTCGCTAAAAAATAACACTTCAGAAAATTAATGGGGGAAAAAACAAAACAAAACAAAAGAATCACAAAAAAAAAAACTTCCCTCGAACCCAAACCAAACTGTGCTGGTGCAAGTAACTTGCATGTTGCAGTATTTTGTGATAAAGGTTATGTTCTTGGTCATTTTCCAGCTGGAGCTTAAAGAAAGCAACCACAGGGGGTAATGCAGTGTTTAGATCCACATCACAGGGAGAAATGCTGATAAATGGTCAAGAAAATTCCAGTGGATGTGTGTATTTGTTTTCTTAAACAGGGATAGATAGTGTAATGTAAGAGCTCTAAATCAGCTATTTTCTGTTTGTATAGAGAGCTACATCTCCTTCTAAATTCTACTCTTTAATCAGTGGCAACTGTGTGTCATAGCACAATCGAAAGATCTTCTATGTTTTTATATTTAATAATAGATATATAAATATCTGAAATAGAAGAAACCAACTTGAAACACACAGTCGTTGTCTACTCTCTCCTTTCTTTTCTCTTGGCTTTGAAGGCAGCTGCTTAGGAAAACATGGAGAGCATTCTTTCTGACTGAAATATTGGTATTTTATGTTGCTGTGAATTTAAGTGGATAATTAGCTTCTTATTCCTCCCAAGTAGCACTGTCCTGTTCTTCTCACTTCTGCTTTGTTCCCTCTTCCCCAACTCTACTACCTTGTTCCTCCCTGTTTCCACTACTTATTTTTGTCACCAGTTTTTATCTCGTCAGATCCTGCTACTACTTTCTTCACCCTTCCTTATCCCTTAGTGTCCTACCTTGTAGCCCTTCCTCCATGTGTGATGCCTCCTCTTCACCACATCTTCCCCTGGCCACTTCCCAGCTCCCTCCCTCTCTGTATCTTGCCCTATGGCTGTCTTTTCTCTGCTTGTTTCTCCTCTCCGCTCTTTATTTTCCTTCTGCTACCTGGGTGTGAGAGACTTAGCTAAAGGCCACCCACCTTATCAAGAAGGCAGGTACTTTAGGAAGGACCTAGTTAGCTTTATGGGCTGCGGGCTGCCCATAATAGGCTTTACCAAGCTAGAAAATTAAAATGTAGCATGGAAATGTTCAGTCCATCAGATTATTATGCAAAGTGTCATCTAGTGGCTCATCTTATCAAGAAAATTGCCCAGCGCCATCACAGTTTTCTTCAGTCTTTACAGTCCTGGTCATTGCCTCGATTCCAGTCAGGAAGGATTTTCTTAAACAATAAAAATATCCATAATGAGTCTGTGCTCTAAATTATACTCAGGCATGCAATCTCTCACTCTAATTTTCAAACCTGATTGTCTAAATGAAGGCACCCAGTTCTAAATTTTAATTTTCAGATAGGCATTTAGGCACCCAAATACCCATTTTAATCTCCTAAGTGCCAGTCTGAGCACTCCAATGCGGCGGGTGAATGGTTACCCTCACCGAAGCCATCAAGTTCAGAAACGTTCTGTCTCACTGAATGCAATTACGTTGCTGTTCATCGTGCTGTGCCACTGGCGTCCTCCTCCAGCAGAGCTCCTCGCTTGGCTGGGTGCTGGGGATGTGTCCCCATGTGGCATCCCACCGTCCCTCAGTGGGGTGCCCAGGTTCCAAAAGCACATCCCACACTGCAGACCTTGGGGTGGTTTAACCCGGAGCAGGAGGAAACAGGAGATAACGGAAAGATAACATCAGTGCTTTTGGCTTTGCAGCAAAGTTGCCACGTTTTGGGGCAGCTGCTGAGTCCCATGCTTCATAAGGAGATATGATGCTCAGAGCATCGCCCAGGAGCATCAATTTGCAGCATGGTCTTCTTTGCTGGACTTTGACTTGCTCTGAGTCCATGATGTGAAAGACTGCTTCTCTGCTTCAAGTACCTTCTCAGCCAATTTCATAATCTCCCTAGGATCATCCCAGCTGCTTCACAAAAACATTAAATTTATATTCCCTAGCAACCCACTGCTCCTGGGCGATGGCCTGGTGGACTCAAAATGGGATTGCGAAATCAGCCATTCCTGGTGCAGGTGGATGGCAGAAGAGCACGACTGAGCAGTGCTGGGCTGGGACATGCCATGACAGGCAAGAGGCCTGAGCCGCCCAGAAACTGCCCCAAAATGAAGCCATGAAACACTCTAGCCGCACGCAGAGCACGCCAGTCAGCACTGGTTGGGCTCTTGCTGCAGCACGTACAATGCACGGGGAGATACGCAGACGTTTGTGCCGTGAAAGCAATCATATTCTTTGTTTCCCAGTTTAATGGAAGCCTCCTCCAAAGCACCCGGCGCCTGATTTAAATCACAATAATGCGCTGACTTGTTTTTTTTTTTGTGAGCCCAAGGAACCAGACATTTATGGCTTAAATCTGGTCTGACACCTGACCTTAACTGTGACTGCTGTGCCAGCAAACAGAAACCACAACAACAAAAAAAAGGGTTCAATTTAAAGCCTGTTCTTGTTAACTTGGAGTGTTAGATATAACTGTGAAATTCCGGCTTTTGTGGGGTTAATTGCATAACTCTTTGCTGTGCTTTAACAAGATGTTTTGTAGCTGAATAGCTGTGATTTCCTTTGTTTCTTTCAGTGGGCCGAAGGTAGTTTAAGAGGGGAAATTAGCCATTTAATTATTATGAGTGCAGGAGAAGTAAAAAGACCATATGGTTTGCTGTTGAAATTTGTCACAAGAAACTTTTTTTTTCGTCTTTTTTTTTTTTTTAATAATATGTGATATTTTTAACAAGCAGATGTGAAGCCACAGCATCTCCCACAAGAGCTTTGCCAGGCTTATCTATCATACCAAATGCTGCAGGGGGGTATTTTTAGCAGGGGGGGTCATTGCATGGAGGAAAGGGGTAAGGAGGAGGGGACTGCAAGGCAAGCTGGAGGCACAGCTATGAGAAAGGGAAGGACAGTGAGGGCTGGCCGCTGAGCCCAGCACTTCTGTGGATCATCGGTGGGGCTTGGTTTCCCAGATGATGCCAAGCCCAGACCTCTGCTGCAGGGTATTTGCTCCATTACTTGGTCCCTCGAGCATCCCTTCCCTAACCTGGGCCACTGCTCATGGTCCCAGCAGGCACCCATTAAAACCAGCAGCATTTCTCTATCAGCATGCCTCCTGTCCTGATTTCTCCTCCACTTCCTCACAAGCAACCCCGGAGCCTTTTTTCTGTCTTTCGTCAACTTGCTCACCTTTTCAGGCTAGTCACCAGCACAGCGGGTCTGCAGTGACATACCAGGCAGTGTTTGCTTTCCCAAATTACAGTTTAAAAACAGCAGTAGAAACTCTGCAGGCGCCAAACCATGTTGCTCAACAGGCAAAATGCTGCCGTTCGACTGATTGGCATGAGATAAGGATGTGGGGCTGGGGGAGATGTACACTCAACTCCCGGCTCCCTTTGGGTTTGAGCTTGGTGGGATCAGCTGCCTCTCACAGATGCATGGCTGCTTCTCCTTCCCAGTCCTCCTGGGGGCCATTGGAATCTTTGCATGATATCTTCAGCACCTGTAGCTACAGCATGTTGACCTCTGTACCTGACAACACAAATTCCATTGCTTAACTCTGGAAATGCATTCATTGTATGTGGTTGTTTGGTGTGGTTTGTTTTTTTGTTTTGTTTTTTTTTTTTGCTTCTCCATCTTAATCTCTTTTATCTCTCATCCTTTTCTTTGTTTCTAGGGGAACTTTCATTAGTGAAAACAGAGTGATAACCTTGCATGTATCCACTCTCTGTTGCCACCTGTCTAGATACAGAGGTCATGTTACAGAGGCACAGATTTTTCTCTATAAAAGTTGGGGCCAACTTTTTACTTTGTGTTAAAATTTTATGGAAAGCAGAGAAATAAAAAAAAAAAAAAAAAAAAAAAAAAGACCAAGGGGAGTGAATATCGCTATATAATTCTATAGAAGAACTTTAGAACATTTGAATAACAATAACACCACCAGGTTACTTTTGCACTGGCTCCTGGCCAGACCAATAAAGTACCACCCAGCAAGAAATATCTGCTTTCACTGCTAACCAATGTGATCCTTTTGAAGTTGGTGGTTTTGCAAAAAAAAAAGGGTAAATCAGGGCAGGATTTGAGCCCTCCAGGAGATTTTGAACAAAGTGCTTAAACATTGCATTGGTTGTGCTGCAGTGAAGGAACTCAATTAGGTTGGCATTTACTGTGTGCAAGAACACGTAGGCTCCTTTTCAGATCTCTCTGACACCGGAGAGCTGTAATGCTGTATTGAATTGTCGGCAGCGCTCCTGAACACACTGTTTTTTGTCAGATGAGAACTTCAGGGAGTTATCATGGCTCCAACACTTAATTTGAATCTTCTTTGCCAAGTTTGTATTCTCCAGCATCTCACATCTCCTTTGCTGCATAAGCGCTTCTGATACTCCTGTAATACAGACTATAAAGGGGCCTGGACTGCTTTTACTTGAACTTCAGGAATTATTTCAGTCACCTTATCAAGATAATTCAATAAGGTCTTCCTGTTCAAAATCACCCAACTGAATGGCCTACAATGTCTGTTCCTTCCGTTCCTTTCTTCCTGCCTTCCTTCCTTCCTCCTTCTTCTCTGTTTCTTTACACCAGTTCTAATTATTTGACACTCAAATGATAAATGAGTTTCAAATAATTAGAGGCGGTATAAAGAACCTCAGCCAGGAGATTTATGCTAGCTGAGCCGTCCAAACAAAGAGCCTTCTGTGGGTATCGTTTTTCTCTGTGGGCTTTGAAGCCCTGTTCTGCTGTCTCCACCTTCAAAGAGCTATATCGTTTTTAACCCACATAATTTTATTCCCCTTTTTCATACCTGGGCAATGTCACAGGCCCTTATTAAGGAGCAGACCAAATGTCAAAGTTTTGTTGTAAATCAGCAGGAAGCCAGTAACAAGTAGGGGTGAGAGGGCTCAAAGGAGGCCTTACACAAGGACCCAAGTCAGATGTGTTGCCAATTCATTAGAAAGGAGTGCTGTAAAAGATAAACCACCTCCAACTTTCTTTAGGACAGCTTAGTAACGATAACAACATTGGATTACTTTTGCATGGGCCCCTTTCCAGACCAGTCCTGTCATCTGAAAATAAAGGTAAACCTGCCCGACTTCTGCAAATAGTAAGCAAATTCTTGTCTGCCACTAAATTGCTTGTGAAAAAGTATGAATTTTTTTTAAGCCAGATAAATAAATGTGTGTCCAGGACAAGGACATGCTGAGAAAGAACTGAGAGAGAATGTTATTAGCAGTCCTCTTTCCTTTCTCTTACTCCCCTGGTGGCTCTGTATAAACTTTGTAAGGAGACAAACTTGCCCTATCATAAAAGAACATCACTGAAATCCCTCCTCCTTCCCTCCGAGGCTCGTGCAAGGCTTCCTATCCTGGCTGTGAAGCACTTCTGCTGAATCAGAGCGATGTTTTGCATGCTGCTAGCTAACAATTGAAAGATGAATTGCAGTGCAAAGCTGAAGTGAAACCTGGTTTGGGTGTTTCATTTTTTTCCTCTTCAGAGCAGGACCTTCAGCTGTGCACATATGTTTATGTGAGACTACATAAGGGGAGGGTGGCTGAAGGTGGAGAGGTGGGTTCTGCACAGAGTACTTCAGTGCAGACCTGTGGAAGCTGTTTGTTTCCCTGGGGAAGCCTCGTGGGCTCTCTAGTTCCAGCCTATGTGGTGATGGTGATGGCATAAATACCTGTAGTGCAACTTTTCCTGTTTATCTCTAAAAACTGCGGTGAAAGGCAACAATTAATGTTTAGGGGAATGCCTGATGTGATTTCCGATACCTTGGCTGAGAAGCAAGTGAGGGTGGGTTCAGTTTCGCGGAGAGACTGGATGGTAGGAAGTGTGGCGAATGATCACACTGGCTCTTTTCCTTAAGGCTTTGTTTTGCTTTTCTGTCTGATCCTTTGTTTGTTTTTTCGGCTGTAGGCTTACTGGCACATGTGCCAAGTCCTTCAAGGTCTTTTGTACATCTACTGGCGTGGTGCTGCTTTGCCACAACATACGGATGGGAACTGTCTGTTGCAGGAGTAGGGATCACTGACTATCAGTATTTTCACAGTGAAAAAGGAATATCTTAACTTAATTTATTTCTCTACTTCACTTTTCTACCATGACTTGCCTTGCTTTGCCAGCTGGAAAATCAGAACTGAGAGCAGTGAGTTTGAGAGGGATGCGTCTTTGCTCTCCTTCTCCAGGGTGAAGCTCCAAACTCCCTCTCAGTTCTGTGGAAACACTGTGTTTATGCAGCTTAGCAGGGGAACACAACCAGAGTTTTTCCTCTCATTTTTCAGCCAGGAAGGATGAGCAACCACACATCAATACAGTGACAGAAATAGAGCATTTGTGAATGTTGACTGAAACATGGGCACTATGTACAACAGTTTAGATCACAGCAAAACAATTGCCGTGAAGATGTGCCATCAACGTTTGATTGACATCACTACTTTCAATCCTTTAGTAGAGTTTGGGAGCTCTATGTCCAGGCAGACAGTTGAATGAAGATGAACCCATATTTTCAGATGCAGCAACTTTAATAGCCTCTTGCTTTGGCATACAAAAACATGTAATCTGGAGAGAATGTAAGACAATGCTATAAACCAGAATATGACGAGTATTTCTTCTTAGCCAGTGCAAGAAATCCAATGAACACAAAAAAGAAGAAACTTCTAAAATAAGCCTGTTGGAGGATAGCTGTGAAAAGAAGCCTGCATTAGAAAACACAAAGAAAGGAAAGGAAAATCAAGGGCATATGACTAGCCTGTGAAGTCTGCTGAAGGCAAGAATTAATTTCACACCAGAGAAGGGATGAAGCAGCCTGCCAAACTACACGTGAACAGAGGAGGCAGTGGTGTTAAAGGCAGACGAGAAAGGGGTACAAAAAAGGAAAATTTTAAAAAGTTTATCTCAGAGGGGCAGTGAATCTACTGCCACAATGGCAAGACTGATGCTCCATGGACGTGGTCCTCAGGAAAATTATCCCATACTTTCCATAGCTGAAGTACAGGTTCCAGTAAATGGCTTTTTTTTCCTGGACTCTGTTGCATGGATCGACTATCCATGCCACAATTACCTGATCAACAATTGCATGTTATAGATGAAGCTCAAAGAAAGGTTGTTTGATTGCACAATGGCTTGTGAGTGGTGTTAGTTAAACTCCTTGAGTCTGGCTCTATCGCCAAACTCCTTGCCTGTCAGTCATCTTGAGGGTTACTCAGGGGATCTCTGGAGGTTCCATGTCTAGCAGACACTGAGAATGCCACCACTGAATCAGTGTTTCCATGGGCTGCTGGCTGGTGTGCAAGCACAGGACCACCCTGGCAAGGTGTGATCTAAAAAAATAGGACACTGAGGAAATTTTGTTAGCAGAGCAGTGCAAAATGGTTTAACTCAGAAGTTTTTTTTGTAATCTTGGCCAAAAACATTTACAGCATGCAGCTCATTTTCTAGTTAGGTGGTCTGGAGACTGAATTCATCCCAGGGGCCAAAACTATGAAATATTTGGGAATTCTGGCAGGCTTCACGCAACAATTCATGTTGCTTGTTTATTTTGCAGTGTTTCTTTGCATAATGAATGGGACGGGGTGAAATAAACTCAGTGGTGTTTAAAACAATAGAGCCACTTGGATTGAGACGTTAGTGACCCACATTTAGATTTTCAGCAACCAGGCAAAAAGGTTGCTTCAGAGATAGGAGTGCTTTTTAGGTTGGCTGTCTGTCCAAGAGCTCCCTTTCTGCTTGTGGCACCGCTTGGGACGGAGTAGAAGGGTCTTCCTAGGCTTAACTCCTGCCCAAGTTTGGTTTTTTGAGCTCTAAATGCCACATCTCTAGCCCTTGCAGCAGACAGAGGGTGCCTCAGACAAGATTCATTGCAAATTCAGGCTATTGCCGTCACATCTGACCAGCAATTTGGGACAAACTTTCCAAGTCAATGGAGATGGTTTGTTTTTTACTATGGGCAGAAGAGTGTCAGAAATGCTCAGCTTGTTTGTGGGCATGTACAAGGCACCCACAAGGCTGCACACAAAATAGCTGAGGTGCCAACGGGCAGCACTTGGGAATATGTAGGTCTTCTAGGTACTCACAGAACAGACAGAGTTTGTTCCTGAGACCAGCAAATGGTGTCCTTCCTGCATATCTTTTGTCCTCAACACTACTCTCTTGCTTACGGGGTTTCCGTTCAAAAAGTACAGATGTATTATTGATTAAATCACTGTCAGGGGGACAGGGCTTCTCTTGACTCTTTGATGTCCAAGAGCTTGGGCTGTTGGTAAGAAGGGACTTAAGCATCTTTGTTTTCAGTCAGTTTCCTTTAACTGGAAGGAAGTTTCAATATCGATTTTGAAGTCCCGTACACAAAACCACACAGTATGGTTTTATTGTAAATCTGATAGGCCAAATTCTGTTCGGGCTTTAGGATGATGTGGTCCCTCTGGCTTTGATGGGTGTGCACTGCATAAATCTCCATGAAACGTGGCTCGCTCTGCTTATTCACAAGCCCAGTGAGAGGTTCTGCATTGAGGGAGAGAATCAACAACTTACGCATGCAGAGATTTAGCTAAGTACATCGCCACATAGACACCCGAGTTCACACACCCAGGGTAGGTTCTAAGTGCACAGTTAATGGCCACTCCTTGCCAGATCTTCCCTTGCAAGGAAATGAAATTATTTCCAAAATTGCAAATGAATAATTAATATCCTACCAAGAAATTAGTATTGTCCTCAAAGTGCTCTGAGGTAGCCCTGATCCTGCAAACAACTGTATCCTCATGTAAAGCAGGTTGCAGGTTCAGGGCATTCCTTGCCATGTCAAGTAATCATTAGCTTTTCAACAATATCAGGGGAATCTTTTTTTTTTTTTTTCCCGCTCATTTTTGCGCACTGTAGGGCACTTGGATGCTCATTAATATACATGTCCCTTCCAATTTCACTCTCATTTGCACTATGTTAACAGCTACTTTTTCATCTTTGCTCAGACAAATGATGGCCTTTGTAACCAGGAATAAAATTAGTCGCAAATGGAAACCTGTTTTAATGAGGCCAAATTGTTATTTAACTCCAAATGTGTACAATATTTTTTTCTCTAAATCTCCTTTAATTCCTTCCTAGTATTAATTATATCTTGTCATAAACAGGCCTCAGAAACGCTCCCTCCTCCAACAGAGTTCAAAATAGAGCCTTGTGCCAGAGCACCATATTAATAAGGTAAAAAAAGTGGGGGTAGGAAAAGCTCCTTTTGTCTAGTTTTTCCAAAATTTCTGATTAAAATTTATGAGATCACTGGGATTTATATGGGGAAAATTGGCAGCTCCTCTATATTTACTGAAACTGTGACATAAATGAAAACTCTTTATTTGTTATCAGAGGAAGTATGTGTTAGTGACTTACAGGTGAGTAAGGTGCTTCTATTACAACTCTTTATTAGGGAGTTTTCTTGGCTTCCATTTCTTGTTCTGCCACTGCCTCACTTCACAACCTTGGAGAAGTCTCCGTGTTTGAATTAATTCAAGTGATGTGCACATGTGTATGTCTGTACAGACATACGTATATCCATATATAACTATATATCTTCATTTCCTGCTAAAAGAATGTTTCAAAATGCTGTAAAAGACTAAACAAAGATGACATAGAGACTCTGCTTGTTAGAGTGTCATCTTTATTTCTGTGTACACAAGCCAGAGCTACTCGGGCAACATCCAGGCAGGTATGGAGTTACCAATGGGTGCATGAACGTGAGTTTTTAGGTGAAGGTAGGTCAGAAACAGCAACCATCTATCATAACCCCCCCTCTCTCCACCACCCCAGAACTACTTATTCACAATAACAACAAGAAGGTATTGTTTCTTCATTAACTCAGCAGTTCTTGCCCAGTTGGAGAAAGAATTTGGAGAACGCTGTGTTGTTACAGTGCCATCTGGTGATTCCCCTGTATGAGAGGGTGAAGATCTCTCATCAGGCTCTCCAGCAGCATTATTACTGCTCTGAGTTACTTAGCGTACCTCCTTAAGCATCTTGTCATGTGTGACTTTTTTTTTTTTTAAACTCTTTAGCATTTAAATGCGCAGGAAACCTCAACGAACAGCAATGAAAATGTTTTCCAAAGGTAGCTTTAATCAAGTTTATCAGCAGCAGTTTAATTTTAAGAAATGGAAGGCAAAGCAGTACTAGAGAAAGTGTTTCTTAATCACTCATAGTTCATCAGGAGCCTGATTGTGCTGGTGCTGCACCCCTGGACAAAGGCACGTCCTCTTCCTGGTAGCCAGAAAGTGCTATAGCTATGTTGTAACCATCCCATATGCATTTGCATGGAACCTGGCTTTTTCAAAGTGCTGAGTGAATATTATCAGCTGCCACTTCTGACTGAGTTATGGAAGCCTTGTCCCTGTGTTACTTACGGGAAAATATGTTGGAGACGTGAGTTTGAGTCTTATCCAGAGCTGGGGTTAAAGCCATGGATGCCTGTTTCTCCTCTCCTGCCTGAGAGCAGGACGCGTTGTCCCATGGGATGCGCCTGTTCATGGCATAACGTGGTGGTGTGATGCTGCTTTGGGACTTGTCATGCCTCTCATCGGCTCTTCTGGTCATTTTGCCCATTTCCTCCTCTCTAAAGCAGGAAGAGCGTTATTACTTTGTTCCTTTGTAAGAGTTGGGCATTTGTGTATCATTTTGTTTAATAGACAGTTCAGGGTTTGAGGCTGGTCTTATGTGCAGTCCTCATGCAAATCTGGAGTAACTACTAGTAAAATTTAGCACTAAAGGTGCTTCTGAATCTTCAGATCCTCATCTGAGACATTCATGTAACTGCCTTGACTGTTTACTCCACTTTAAAATAGAGCAACAAAACAAAAAATCCTGTTGCTGTCAGAAGACCGGTTTACCCTCTAAAAATACGGTGTGTTTTATTAATTGAGGTAGGGGCATATAAAATTCTGTATGTTGAGTCTAGTTATTGAAAAGCAGTAACAAATTCCTCATTCCCCTTCCATCCTTTGGTAATCTATAAGGGGAGGAAGCCATTTCTCTCTTGTGTTTGCTCACTTATCCCAGAGGAAATGCAGCTCCCTCTTCTTCCATTCAGGTGTTAACCTTTGTCTCCTCTGAAAAGTAACAGCTCTGTCTATGCTAAATATGTTTGCTCTCCTCACATTCAGCTCAATTCCAGCCTGCTGTGAGTGGGGACTCAAGGCAAGAGGTGTTTCTGGTCTTTTCCTAAATCCTTCCGAGAAGCCAGTCAATGTCCACTCTCTTTAAAGAGTCTGTAGGTGAGGATATCACAGCCCAGGGAGACTGTTTCCACTATTGCAGGTTGAAAATACTGTAGTATAGTTGAGATCAGTATTAACCAAAAGGCATTTTTAGAAACACATTCCCAAGAGCTAATATAAATATGTGGTATATATGCCTGAAAAAGTGAAGAAAGCAGTCAGAAGCAAAGAAGGTGTGATATCTGCAGGCAGGGCCAACTCTGAGAAGAGTTTGCTGTTTAACTGGCCAAGTTAAACAAGATACAATTAGAGCTAACCTGGTCCTTTGGGATTCATAAAGCTTTACTTGGAAGTTCTGGGGAGATGGTGAGGAAGGAGTGGCTTTAATTGTATCTTGTTTAACTTGGCCAATTTAATGACTTACACTTCTCTGACTTGGCTTCTTTCATAGATGTCACACCTTTGAACAGCTGACTAGTCTTTTTTCTTCTTTTTTTTCCCCTAATGTAACTTTTTCTGTGTATTAACTGCTCTGAATCAGACAGAAACCATGTTTGTACAGGGAGGAAGAGTTTCAATTTATTATATAACCAGAGATGAATAATATTTTTAATATAATGGCTCAGGTTCTCTGCAGCTTAAATTCTGGAGAACAAAACACTGCTTTGCCAGTCAACACCGGCCAAGAAGCAGCTCTGCTGGTCATGTGGAGACTCATTGCATACTTCTGCTCTACCCAGGGGCAAGAGCCACTTTCCATACCTTCTGGGCTATCGGCTGCTCAAGTCAGCTAGTAACCAAAATTACCAATGCTTTAACTTTTTCACTAGCAGGATACTGTGGCAACCCGCATGCATGATAGAAGGTGATTGCTATGGGCTTCCTAGGTGTAGCAACTTGTTAGATAACAGCTGAGGTAGTTAACACTGGAAAAGCAGAGCGAGGTGTCAAAATCCAAAAATGCTTAGGCCAGTCTTCCAAATGCTCTTCACTGTGGCTGCTCTGCCATGCTGCAGATTTCTCTGTGTGTTGGTGCTGTTGAAGGCTTTCAACTATCCAGAGGTATCAGGTCTTTTGAGATGCTCTTCACGAGGTTTCCTGATTAAACTGGCTCCTGTCCCTCCTGATAACAACTACATGTATTTTGGAAGATGTGGTCTAAACAGCCTAAGCCATGGGGAAAAATGGAAGCATGAGACTTTTGGCTAACCTTTGCCTAGGGCAACGTCTTCCTCGTTGGAGACCAGAGCTATGTTTGTCAGGGAAGACTTTGAGCACAGCTGATCCTGCCTTGGAACAAGGCTCTGGACCAGGGTCTCTTGAGCACTGTGAAACTCAGTGGTTTTAAGATATCTGGATAGAAGGATTTTGACGTTGGACTTTTTCTTTATCCAGTCTTTCCTTTCAGAGGAAAACTTTGATAAATTCAATCTTTGTTTGTAAGGAAATTAGTCATAAATTATCTTTTAATTTTTCAAACTGGTGCTGTTCTATAAAGGAACAACAAATCTCATCACAAGACCAGGGATCGAGTTTATCAATTCCTTGTGCTAGACACCTGGTTTGGGCCCTTTAAGGCTTAGGGTGTCATTTAAGGCTTTAGCTAAGCTGAACTAATCACTTATGAGCCGCTCAAAGGGTCAATATTAGTCCTCCCTTACCTCTCTTGTCCCTGGCTACCCATCCCCTCCCATCTGGCTCTGTCTGAGCCAGCATTGAGACACCTCAAAGGGCTGAACCAGCCCTGAGTGCCTCTCCTTCTTGTGGCACAGTTAATTTTCTCCTAGATGAGCCCCATAAACCAGCTCACCATGAGGTCATGACTTGTAGACACAAGCAACAGGGAGGAATAGAGAGGAATGCAACTCCATGGACTGCTGTAATATAAAATGGGGCATTGCATTAAGTCTGTTAGATAAATTGTGTCCTGACCATTTGGCAAAAGCTGCATGCAAAGGTCTCAGTCCTTCAGGACACAAAGCAGGGCTGGGCTATGTTCCCTCAGCCTCGCTGAATGCCCATCCATTTATTCCTGGCTGTGGCACA
>JAVSBS010007051.1:65378-107656 GCA_033124195.1 Coracias cyanogaster | reverse complement strand
CAACTTGAGGAATGTCAAACTCTTTGTCATCGATCTGTACATCAGAAACCACAGACTCAGTTTAGGTTGACTGCTCCTCCTTCTTTCCTGCTGTTTTTACTGACCTGAAGTTCCTCCTGGCAGTAAAGAGACTGAAAGCCTGGAAAGGAGCTGGGGGTCATTAGCACCATGTGATCTCTGGGCTCTTCAGACCTCATCAGTGAATGGCCTGCAGACCATGACTTGGGACTTGCAAGGGAATCGAAGGGAAAGGAAGCCAAAGCTTTGTTTATGCCAAAAAAAAAAATAAAAAAACCCAACAACAACCCGGCACCACTTTCAAGAAATCAGTTTAACATGGATCTAGTTAAACCAGTACAAACATCTTAATTAGAGGCACATAAACCAATTTAATCCTTTGCTTAAATCAGTTTACAGAGATTTATCAATGCAAGCTAAAAACAGTGCGTGTAAGGATTACACTGGTTTAAATGTCTACATTAGAGGTATGCACTGATTTAATTAGATTGATTTTAAATAGATTTGATTATGTAAATACAACTTCCTGTAATTTCATTGGCTTATTGATATGGTAGTCAATTAAGCAGGAAAGGTATGAAAAAAAGGTATGATCTTTCTTTTTTATATAAAAAAGATCTTTTTTAGAGTTAAAAAGTTATTCATTAATAAATTATTCTGTTTATACATCTTTGATAAAAATACTATTTTGATTTTACATCCTCTTTTCTTTACAAATCTAATGAAATAATTTTTATGCCAACTAGACAGATTATACCAATGTTAAGGGCAAGCAGTGTGGTTTTTATGTCAAGGTGGCTAATTTGAGACAGCTAGCACAAAGTAAATAGCTAGAGGTGGCAAGCACGAGTAGCCAAGGTCAGTCTGAGTGCAGGCAAAAGATTGCCCCTGTCCCGGGAAGCTCATCAGATGAGGTAGATACAGGCAGATGCTGCAGCCCACACAGGCCATTGCTTGATATAGGTCAGCATGAGGTAGGCAGAAATCTCAATTGTAGTCTAACAGTTACCGGGTTTTGCATAAATGTTGTGATATGAAAGAGTTTTAAATATTAGGAGGGGCTACTGAGGTGTCACTGTGGCTTTTTTTATTGGAGAAGGAGCTCCTGGAAGGAACTGGTTTGAAAATTTGCAATCTTTTGATACTGAGCATGTGACATCAGCTTGAACATTTAAGACAGTCGGCCCATATTCTGTGTAATAGGGAAATGGAAAACAGTGGAGGAAAAAGAGATGGAATCAAAATAATGGGCAAGGATCATTTGCTCTCTAGGAACATCTGGGTGAATGAGAGTGAGGAGGCCAGATGAAAAGATGTTGCAGTGATATAGATACAGGAGAAGGAGAATTCTAGCAGCGTGGTGTGACACAGAGATACCATGCAAAGAAAATGTACATGGCTCAGCCATAGGCAGAAAGCAAGACTATAAAGAGAGATAGATGTTGAACACGATGCCCAGATGGCAGCATACAGGTCTGAGCAGAGGCTAACACAGCAATAACAACCATGAACCAGAAGAGGCTATCAAAATAGTTAAGTATCTCTTTTTTTTTTTTTTTCCAGTTGAGTTTGAAATGGTAGCTAAGAAAGGTGAGAGGCAGAGTAGCTATGGTTGTGAGGTTGGCAGACTGGGACAGAAGATCCAAACCTCAATCATGTGACTTATGGATGACTTATGGGTCAAGGAAGCTCAAGATAGAGCAGTGCCCTGACCCTTGGCCAAGATAAGGTAGTTAGAAACTCTGGCAAGAAAGGTTTCTGATGAGTACAAAGCAGGTGAGCATCCAAGATGTAATTAGAAGAAAACAGCTCCAGACAGTGGTTGGCTGGATGTATAGGTGACTGTATTTGGGGAGGGGAGGGGAGGAGAGAGGGCCCTACTTGAAGATGCAACAGCAGTCAAGACTCAAGGTGCTCCCTAAGGTGGGGTTACTGGACATCTTTCTGCAAGGAGAGAAAAGCACCAAGAAACAGTGAGAAAAGGGTGGACAAGATGGATAGAGGGACTCGAGGGAAGGATTAAACACTCCTGCAAGAGGTTGCAGAGAAGGAGACAGAAGGGAAGGTCAGATAGTTGAAAAGCTGCTCTGTTTCCACCACTTTACTCCAGGGAGGCTCGAGTAAGATGCTAAATGGCAAGAAAAAGGCAAGCAGGAGGAAGGGAGAGTTTGAAAGGTGGATCAAGACATGCGGTGAAGAAGCAGCAGAAGTCAAACTAAAGCACTGAAGTGATCTAGTTGAGAAGATCACTGACGTTAGTGAAGGATGGTGGGAGCAGCTTTAAGGGAGGGATGTCACCTAGAAGGTAGCTGGGGACAGGGGAAGAGGGCAACAGCAAGGCTACAAGCAGTGGCTCAGGGCTGGCAGGTGCCCACAGGATGGGGGGTATTAGGTCTAGACTTGACACAACTGGGGAGGAAGGCACAAATATTGTGATACTGTGAGTTTGCAGTGGTGAAAGGGAAAGGGGAGAAGGTCTAAAGAGAAGCACATGGCAAGTTTGTGGGAGCTGCTGTTTGGTCAGGGCAAGAGGGGGCTCAGGCAGAATGTGGGTTGGCACAGGGACAAGGCTGTGAGGAAAGTAGTTGTGAATTTGCAGTTGTTGTCTGTTAGCACGGATCTTTCCTCTTCCCTGCCTGCATGGAGATGCTAACCCAGTATGATTACACTTATTTCAGATTTCCTTGATTTGGAGACAGTTTCCTCTTCCTCAGCAACAGTGTGCACAGTCATCCCTCTAATTGCAGCAGGAGGGCTGCCATAGTCTGCAGGCACGGAGCTCGCACCCTTTCAAAACATGGTGGTGCTCCAGGATCAAAGCTTGTAAGGGTCTTTTTAATTAGTATCACTTTATAGTTGGGTTGTCGGTCTCCATGTCCCCATCTTTAGCCTGCTGTAAATAAACACCTTGGAAACCTGAACTTGGTGTAAACATGATTATTCTGTGAAACAAAAGGTCTGAGAGGTGCGAACTGCTTTATACACTCCCAGGAGTGGCTAAGCCTGGAACTTAAAATGGCAATTTAAAAATCAGCATTGGTTATCAGTCAACGCTAATTTTTTTAGCTGAAAACTGCAGTTAGAGCATGTACCCCATGGATTCATGCTGCTATCCTGGGAGATAAAGCTCCATATTTAATAGCTCTGGCCCAGCTGTCACAACCTCCATCTTCCCAACTGCTCCAGCATGTGCAAATGGTCATGACTCTTGCGGAGTGTGTTTTGGTTCCAAAACCAGGGTGACAGCAGAGACCAGTACGAAGCACAGGAACATGAAGAGCACTCAATCAGTTGCATTTCGTAGGTGAAGGCTGGTTGCAACCAAAGCTGCATGGGGACCTGGGGGTTCCCCCGGAGATCTAGAGGAGCTGCCTGGGGCAGCCCTGGCTGTGGCTGCCTCCACGCTGGCGTAAGGACTGGACCCATGGTGGGGGACGGGGCAGAGCCGGGCAGAGCCGCGTCACCCGCTGCTGAGCTGCGGGTGGCGGCAGCTTCTTGTTTGTTTTCAACAGGAGTTTCATATTCCTCTTCGTGTTTAGATGCTGTTTTTTCACACGTGCCTCTGTTAAGGCTATATTTAGGGCTTGTTTTCTAATTTGGCATTGCTTAGACTCTCTCGGTTAGATTTTCCTGAGTGGTTTTTTTTTTATTTTAAGCATGTGATACCTTTAAATGTGTAAATATCCGGCCTAATTGGAATGCCTAAACAGTCACTTTCCAAACTGCCAACATCTTAAAATCTGTTGATGTGTGCAGTCCCCAAGTTACCATGGCGACCGCCTCCATCACCAGGGAGACACACCAGATCTCCTTCAGCTTGTGGAGGACATCATCCCTCGGACCTCAACTTTAAGAAGCGTGTTTATTTCCAGCTCCTGGGCCCCAGCAGCCCCTTGCTGGGCAATAGCTCTGTCCTGCCAGTGAACAAGAAGGGGAGAGAGCCCTAGCCTGCTCCCAAGCTGGGAAGGATGCTTGTCCATCCAGATCCCACTGCATAGGTGGTTCCATCTGAGCAACCCAAGGGTGGCATCACCATCCATCTCCCTGGCTGGAGCAAGATGTGAGAGTTGCACAGGGTAATATATAGCTGAATTTTGGTCACAAATGAATGGGAACCACCTCGAGAAAGTGAGAAGGTTGGTTCCTGTGTGTTAGTGGGTGCTGGACAGTGGCACTGTAATGGGGAGAGTCTTTAATTTCTGCCTGGGAGGTGCTGTGTCCATCACCATCGCTGCTGCTGGGTTGACCACAAAGGGTAGCAGGATATGCCTCACCATGGCTGGGCCACCCCTACTGTGAAAGGATGATCCTCTGAAAAACCTAAGTACATTGTAGGAGAGACACTGTTAATAAATACCTCTTCGTAGCAAATGGCCATCACCATTTTATCCTCCAGTTTGCTCTCTGAGGCAGCTCCTTCTACAGCAATTTCCACAAGTCTTTATTATTTGCCCTGCAAAGTATAGTTGTATATTACAATCAGGTTGTATGTGTGGAGTTTGTATTTTTTTTCCTTTTGTGGCAAAGCATTATGTGAGGAAGATATTTGCAGTTCCTTTTTCGCATCCTTTTGTCCTCCTTTGGTCTCAGGATTTCTACCCCCAAAGGGTCCACAGCTCCATTGCAAGAAAACATTTGGAAAAGGGCTCAAGCACGTGCTGAGAGTTTCCTGGATTGAGGCTTCCATCGAAAACACTCAGGGGTGGACTCAGGGCTGACATCCAGCAGCTTCCTGGGTATGGGAATTTGTTTTCATTTTACATTTGAATGAAATCCAAGAAAAGCAATGTGGCGATGCAGAAAGGTTTGCCTTTTGTCTTATTGCTTCTGTGAAACTTATCTGGGCTTTCCGTAGAGAGTGAACAGGTTTTACGATTTTGGTGTCCAACATCAGACAAAATATATAAAAAATTTTGTGCCTTTAGTAGCTTTGGTACCCACTGTCTCTGACGATTGCAATCCATTTAATCATTAGGTTTATTTTTTTAATATTTATTTTTTCTTTATTTAAACAGTTGTTTAATATTTATTTAGTTTTGCTTTTTATTTATGTGTGTGTATATATATATATATATGGCCCCTCATTTTCACAGCTGGACAGATACAGTATCAGTCACCATGAAAGTATGCTCCACCAACACTCACTCTTTCCACCAACACTCACGCTTTTCCTCCTTCCTCTCCAGATCAGTTTTACTAACATCAAGCATTTAAAAAACACATCAAACATCCTCCCTACAAACCCAGCATTTGCTTAAAATTCGTAAATATTTGTTTATAAAATAAACAACAGACTGGTATTAAAGTTTCTCTTTGAGTTCTGCTATTTAAAAAACAAAACAAAAAAAACCAAACCAAAAAACCCCCTGAACTTTAAACTTTCCAGGTTTGCGTGAGTCAAGTTTAACTCTGCCAGAGTGAGGGTTAGAAATTTAAAGATCACCAATATTCTCATGAAGAAGAATCTCCCAAGCTGTGAATGCTAAGAACTGTTTGCTCTTGTTAATTATGGGCAGCTCCTGGTAAGATGTTGGGATGACAAGAAGCCAGAGTCCAGCTGAAAGGGAGGACTGCAACCCCTCCAGTATCTCAGCAACTTGGGAAATGTTGCTGAGATGGTGTCTCTGTTTCAGAAAGAGCTGTTGTTTGCCCTCTCTGTTTAGCCTTCATCTCCCTGACACAGGCAGCCTGGGGAGAGGAAGCTTTACTGCCAGCTGTCTGGCTTTTGTGAAAAGACATGGCTTCTCCATTCCTAGTGTCTTCTCCTTAAGCTCCAAAAGCAAGAAGGATTGCATGGCTATCTAAGCCCAAACAAGCCTACAGACAGTTTTATTTGTCTATCCATTACCAGTCATCCATCATGAGTTAAGGCAGGAAAGGACGAGCAAGTTTATTTTCTATTCTAGCCCTGTTAACTTCCCTGAAGGCTTTCACTCTGGGGGGAAATAGAGCATGTTTTCTCTGAATACAAGTTTCAAACAAAAAAGGAGAAGACAGTGCCCTTCGAAACCCTGGGAACATGTGTCAGAGATGCTATGCACTCATGACACATCCTTTTCAAGCCCATGCTGGTGCTGTGACCCTGGGGTCCCTGCAGCCCCAGCTCGGCTCAAACCCAGCGCAGCTCTTTTGGGCAGAGCTGTGCTGGTGCCTATCTACCACACAAACATAAAGCTTGGCCAATGGTGTGGGCACACGATGGGCAATGATGTTCTGTTACCTTGGGCCACCCAAGGCTCAGCCTTATGCTTTTCTTCTCCTGCCCCTTGGGTTTCTTCTCCCACCTATCTGGGCTCCGAGTTCCCCAAGGTGGAAGCTCCTCTCCCACCTCTGCACAGAGGTGGCCCAGTACTGCAAGGAAAAATTATTGCAGTGGAGAAGGAGCATCTGCAAGCCTAGTCAGAAAGAATACTGCTTATTTTCCTCTGGAAAAAAAAAAAAACAACATCAAAGGATTTTAATAGTGTTTAAGTAATGCTTTTTTAAATGCGGAGATAGTTGTTTTCTCACTCATTTGTAACAAAACCCATTACATGTACGACAGTGCAATCCATCATAAATGCAATGAAACATGTAAGGTGGGAGGAGGAACTCATGACATGTTTTTAATAGACATTTCTTCCCTTCCCCCTCCAAACTGAAGGTATTTGTTATGACTTTTACTTAAAATGAGGAAAGGGGAGAGGGAGGGGAGTACATTCTGAATTCACTGGAGAAGAAGGAAGATTTGTTTTATTTTATTTTAGTAGCTCCAGGCTGCCTTTGAGTAACTGGGTATTACAGTCCTGGTGCATCTCTAATTAATAAGATCAACTGCCCCTGAATTTTCTTTTACAAACTAATTTAGATATGTCAAGGCTGCAATTATTTTGAGAAAGATCTGACTCTTTGCTTATTCATCTTTCCTCCTACTCCCTGAGAAAATAAAACTGTTAGCTTAAATGCCCTTTGAAGTCTGTTTTAGGTACTTGATTGAAAATTAAATACTGCCCTGCTGCTGTTAAAGTGGTCAAGGTTCCTATTCTTTCTTTTTTTTCCCCCTCACCCCCACCCTGCAATTTGCAAAGGATAAAGAACCCTGAGATCTGGCTTGTTTCCAAATACAACCTAGCATTGCTGTGGCCAGCTGGGCCCCTGCCACTGGCCAGCATGGATTTCTTGGGGTCCATGGCAAAGCACCCAGCTCAACTGCACCTGGGGTGGGAAGGATCTGACCCCGTGAGGTACTGAGTGTTCTCCAGCCCCAGCTGACTTCTCAACCTGATGCAAACAAGCTCTCCCTTAGTCCCAGAGAGCCCTGAGGTTTATGGGGAACAGCTCTGAAAACTCATAAAGATCAAGCTGTTTATTGCCACGAGTGGTTTACTTTTATTTGGCAGTGTTTGGGGAGCCCGGGCAGTGAGGGGGTGCTGGTCATCAGCCCAGGCTTGTGTTACAGAACTTACTGTATGTCAGGTGCCTCCCAAAATCCAACTGTAATAATCCCTGCTTGCCGGAAGCCTCTAGAAAGAAAGAAATGAGGGAGGGGAGATGAGAAGGAAGGAGAATTTTGAGCTCGCACTTGTTAAATCTGATCGGTCAAGCTTTCATCTTCTGACTGGGGCCGTGCAGCTGGAATAGTCCCCTCAGGATGCTGAAACAACAGGCCTGCGTTACGCACTTGTGCCTCATAAGGATAGAGCAACAAGGCAGAGCAGCAGTTCCCTAACCAACACAAGGAATGGGATTGGCTAGCAGAGGGAAAAGCTACCCACGTCTGGGTTTTACAAGAAAAGCTAGTTCTTGGTACAAAACAAGCTGAGTCCCTTCCAGTGAGGAAAAGCTGCCTGGTTGGGGTTTTGTTTTGTTCTGGCTGGGTTTCCCATTCAGGCCATGTGACAGCACCGTGCCCTCCTCGCCATCCAGGGTGAAACATTTGCCCCCTTCCTCCCTGTCCTTCCCCTCCCAAATTCAACCAGGATCAGCAAAAAGCCTGGCAGGAGGGATGCTAGCAGGCAGGCAGTTCTCCTGTGCCCCATCGAGCATGCTCCATCATTACCCCTGCCTGACGTGGTTTCTGACTTAGGCTTTTTTTCTGTTGACAAACAAAGACTTTTCTGGAAAATGAGGGTTTTTTCCATAAGCTGACAGAACCTGACTGGAGTGTAGCGAGCTCCCAGCAGAGCTTTAGGTGCACCAATTCATCTACTCAAAGGTGTCAAGCTAGCATTACGTTCAAGGTGCTCATAAATGCTGTCTGGCTGGAGCAGCGAGATGGTGGTTTCTAGCCTGGTCCTGTCTAGACCGGGGTTTGTTATGGAGAGAAAGTCACAAAAGGAGACTGTGGGATTGCACAGTGGTGCTGTCCTGGAGGGACAGTGGGCATGTCTGAAGTGCAAGCCTGGCATCAGGCCCCTACTACAGCTGCTGGAAAGAACTGGAGAGCTGTCTTGCTGTGGGGCCCAGGAAGCTTGTAGCCCGAATGCATGTGGGCTGCTGGTAGACAGATACTAAAACACATTAGATTTTGGTTTTCTTCTCCATACCCAAGAGTTTCAAGGCTATGTTAAGGTGAAGAGCAGGGACATAGCTGTAAGGAAAACATGTTTTTTCTTTGAGCCCTTATTGGTATTCTACCTGGGTCCAGCTCTATATAACAGAGTGTGAGAAATAGATATGAAATTAATATATGTGTATATTTGCCTAGCCGTGTATACAATATGCTACCTATGTAACATCCGTGCCCATATGGAGCAGACTTAAACGTAAGGGAGGTGCTGTAAAATGTGTTACCGATGCAGATGGTACGGTGAATGGTTTCCTATACCCTGATCGTAGCAACCACACACTGTGTGGAGAAACTCAACGTTTAAAGTATGCTGACAGTGCTTGGCTCCGGAAGACTAGGCAGCAAAGCCCTCGTAGGATGCTGTTGCACATTTAGCTGTCGAGTCTGTCTGTCATCATCATCATCATCATCTACTTTCACTTGAAATTTTGTCCCTTTGTGCTCTGTGTTTCAAACAAACAGCGTGCGAGTGTTGGTAGTGTTTTGTCATAGTCACATTTCATAGCTGAAACTGTATTTTAAACACAGAAGAGGACTGACAAGGAAAATGTTAGTATGTAATGTGTGGGGACCACCTTCAGGCATACCCATCCTCCTCTTCCACACCTTCATGCTATGACTCTAGTCCTGTCTGTTGCAAGGAACCATGATAACACTAAAGCCAAAGTTTTGCCAAATGAACCACAGGCCTCTTTTGATCTGTTTTCACTGGTATTTGTTTCCAATGACAACAACATAGTTACTCTATCAAACATACTACCCTAGCATTGTTTCTCAGTGGAGCTATTTTTGTGCCTTTGACTTACTGATAAGCGATTTTCAGTGTGAAAAATACTGCAAATCCCTGTTAGTTTGATATGTTATTTTCTCCCCTTTCTGACTTCAAGCTCTAGCAATGTGGTATCTTTCTACCCTTGCACATGGTGGTTTGTTGGTTAGATGGTTACAGAGCAGGATTCTCACATGGGAGGATTGCTGGCACAGACCTGTGCAATGCTAGAAGGGAAGTGGCCTTGCCGTTTACGTTTCAGGACATTACTTTCAATCATTTGAAGCTTTTGGTAAATATTTTCCTTTTGACAGAAACTCTTCTGTGTCTCACCTTTTCGCTAGGAAAGGGTGAGAAAAAACATGGCAACGGGTGGATTTTTCTTCTCTTACCTATTTGTCTCCTCTGTTCACCCTCCCCCTCTTTTTTTCATAGGGAACCTTTTTTTTGTGCACTAGTATGCATACCTTAACAGCTACATTACGAATAGCACAAGGAAGCTGAAACTGCTCAGAGAATCTCAGCCTTTTGATTTCCTGAAGCACATTTAATTTTAGGAACATCACCAGTGCTTTTGCATGTAATGCATCTGCTTCGAAAAGAAGCATCCAAACTTTTTGTTCTGTAAAACAATGCGTTCATCAAGGCCTCCATGGATCACAAATAGGTGCATACACACACGCACACGCAGGCCCCTTTTAACTTTGCATTTAGGCCCGCTGTGATTGAAAGTGAATCATCTGAAGTGACATTCTTGAAAGACCTTAACAGCTCAGCAACTGCCATAGAAACAGGGAGCTGCTACAAAGAGGAGAGTTTCCAACCGCATGCGCCTTTTAGGTCTGTAGGAAGAAGCACACGCTTTGCTCAGGGCTAGACCTTAAAAAGAGCTGGGCCACCATCCAGGCAAGGACTGTAAGCCTGTGCTTGATCTTCCTTCAAGCAAAAAGGGGAGCGCTCAAATCTTCCTGCAAAGAGTCCTCATGAGCATCACTGTGTTTTTATCGAAGTCAGGTAAATCGCTTCTGAGCACAGTTACTCCCCTGCTTGGAGGAGCAGGCTCTCCATGCTTCTTATGTGTCTAAAAATAATACATAAGTAAATATACATTTGTGTGTTCTCATAATCTGTGTCTTAGGCTGTCGTGTATATTATCTTTGTACATCAGACCGCGCAAGATATTTTTAAGTGCAAATTTTCTTCTTTTTAACCCATTCCAAAAACAATAAACAAAGCTTGCGAGGAGAAGGAATAATAACATCTAACCTCCCTATAAACAGATGGGTATCGTTCTGCCTGAATTCCTCTCCTGCCTAGCAGCCACCCCAGAGCTCACCTCCTCCCACAGCTCGTGTCTCTTCCATCGGACTGGGCTTTGTCTTCTAGTAGGAACCAGTGGATACTTTTATATGTTGTTCTGCACAATCTTGTACAAGGCTTTGTTTGGCTAAAGGCATTTTTAAAACCACTGAGACACTTTCCACCTGTGTGGTCCAGTTAAGGATGCCCATACAATGAATGGGCTGCCAGCTCTCATCTGGAAACCCCAGATGGAGGGTTGTCAAACATTTCACCTTAAGAAACAAAAAATAATTTTATTCCTCCCAGTTGCAGGAAAAAAAATTCCCTCATGACTCAGACCCACTGCCTTGGAGGAGCCAAGCTCCCAGCCCAGAGAGCTACAGCACATTCCCATCTTGTCCAGGAAAGGTGCGTTTTTTAAGCTGCGTTTAGCAGATGTTGGCTACAGCACTGGCGTGAGATGCATGTAGGACAAAAATAGCTGTGATCGTATTTCCTCCTGTTTGCCTCGTAGGTGGAAAGATGTGGGAAGATTTCTGTCTCTGCTGGGGTCGCAGCAGTGCAATGTTTGTTGTCTTCTGCCTACTGTCATGTGCCCCATAAAAGCCAAAAGAGGCCTTCTCTCTATTGAAAGAAGTACTTGGCGTATTGGAGCACATGCTGACACCAGTTGCTTTTCAAAGGCTCTGTAAATTCCAGCTCACTCTTCTATCCCATTTTCCATTCAGAGACACAGCAAGGGGCATTTGGCAGACCATGAAATAAAACTGCACGTGCTGTAATCCTTTTCAGGGTGAGGCTCAAGCTCTCGCTCCCTCTCCTCCCTCCCTCTCCTCCCTTTCACTCCCAGTCTCTTTCTATACAAGTGTGACCAACTACAGGAGCACCTTGCTTGGATTAGACAAGGTCACGGAAAACACTTGGAAAATCTAGGGCTTGTTATAAGCTCAACGAGCAGTGATACTGACCTTACTAGTTTTAATAGCGCAGGGGTTTAATTCCACCCTATTATTTGTCTTTTGCTTTCTCCCTCTCCTTCTGTTGCTGGCCATGGTTAACTCTTTACAGGCTTAGGACATGTTGGCTACTTTGTCAGCCCTAACAGAAAAATACACAATGTCTAAATCCCTGTATTGTACTTGCTGACAAGTGAAAAAAGCAGTGCTGTGATTTGTGACTGAGCTTAGCCAGGTTTGTGGTAGACGTGCCAAGTGCTTCAGAGCATTCCTGGATTAATTTGATATTCCCTTTTTGGCACAGAAAGAGCCCACTGCTCCACTTGGAAGATAAACCGTGAGAGCAAAGAACATGTTTCTCAGCTTCGGTGTCTGTCAGGTCTTACTCTGCAAGGGGTCTGTTGGAGTGCACTGGTGCAAAGGTGATGCAGGATGAGGCAGTGGAAGTGATACTCAGGAAAATCAAAGGGATGGAGAGAGAGACACTTTGTGCCAAAAACTTGTGAGCTTTAGGGACCAAACCTACTTACTTATTTTAAATTGGCTTTGTTCCATTGACTTGGTTTCTCACTTAGGCATAGCTTTGTGTGTTTCTGGATCCTTTCATTTTAGGCCTCTGAGGAAAAAAAACACCTACCTGATTTCCCAGTGTCTGTTTTTCTCTGCAAGGTTACAGTTCCACCCATCTCATGGGTCAGTGCTGCTGGCTTGCTCTCCCCTCTCCTCCACTCCCCTCCCACCTGCCTCCAGCCACTTGCTTTCGTTCTCCTTCTCAGCTGCGATGTGGGTATGGGAGGCACCAGCCGAGTGATGGGAGCACAGATGGAGAAGAGAGGTGGGAGAGGGGGAAGGGTGTCCCCATGTGGTACTGGTGAGATGTGTTGGGTCATCCCCTTGGAGCCATCCACTGCTACATGAATGATTTATCACTGGATAGTCATTTGCGTTCACTGAGCCTTACCCATGAACGAAGCCACTGTTGTGCAGGGTGATGAAGAATATCCTTGCTCCAGAGAGCCGACATCAGGGGGTGAGAGGTGGCCGCAGGCTCACCGATGGGTAGAAGTCACCCATGGGAGAAGCAGATGCCAAGGGATGCACTGTAACACAGCCAGGGCAGCCAGGAGGTGAAGGCACAGATCAAAAGAAAATGCAAAAATGCCTATGAGGAAAGGGAAGACTCAGGAGGGAAGGATGAGTTAATTACCTTAATACCAACCAAGTTGTATCAGAAGGGGAACTTTTAGTTTGAGAAAGTAGCTTTCCAGTATATGAACCTGGCAAGAGTTCCTAGCCTTATTTCTCTAAATTAAATTTAAAAATCCATTCTCAATTTGCTTTCAGCAGCTTGGAGAGAATTCATATCTAGATGCAAACTTCATGGCTTGTTCCAATCCTTTCTGCCTCTCTGTCCATTCCTTTAGTTTCCACTTTATAGCTTTCAGATGTGGGCAAGGGATAAGGCAAAGCTGTTTTGTTAGCTTAGGCCTGTTTTTGCTGTCTTCCTGTAGAATAGTCTTCAAATACATATTTGTACATACTTGTTTCAGTTTAGAAACTTACAGAAATTGGTTAGAGAACATGAATCCATTGATGAAAATAAGCCTCATTTTTCCACATACCTCTAAACCAGTCTCTTTGTACCCATAAGAGATATGGTTTTTTAACTGCCCTGATTTTTAACCCAGTGACATTAGAGAAGCACAAAAGCAACAGTGATGAGCCCCAAGGTGTGTTTACTCAGCGTCTTTGGAGATGCTGCTGAGTAAATCCATGCCTACTAGTGTCTCCTGTAATTCAGAGGAGCTGTGTGGAAAGGGGAAGTGAAAATGCTGATCTCCACAAATCTGGTACAAATTTGGGCAAAGGATCAAAGATTCTGTTTTTATGGAAGCCAGCTTATCAATCTTTATCTTTCATGAAGCAGCTCTCCTTTTTCTTTTTTTTTTTTTTTTTCTGGTCGTTGTTGTTAAAAATGTGAAATATAAAATAAATGCTTTATCACCAGCCAGAGCATGATTTCCACCAGCGTTTTTTTGCCTTGGTCTTTTCTAACAACCGGTAAATATCCAAACACATCATTGTGCCAGATAAAAGAACGAAGTAATAATACTGTATGAAATCAGCCCGGGCAGCTAGCTAATGAGTTGGCTTTCTTTTCTTTCAGAACTACAGGAATCAAATTTGGTTCTGCGCTGGTATTTATCATCAAGTGGCCTACTTCAGATTTTAATGATCTCTTGAGACCTTGGCCTGACCCAAAATGTTGTTACAACTTGGCCCACCCCAGTATAATAAACTATAAACCTGTCACATGGTGCCCCTCATTCAGTAATTAGAAACGTCCTAAGACCAGTGTTAAGTACTGTGCCTAAAAACAGGCTGAGCAAATACCAATTTACAAGGGATTCATGGTCAAGGTGCTGAGTGAATTGCTGGCTGAAGAGGCAGGCCACAAAAAAAAAGAAATGAAAAGAAACCTTGCTAAGCTCCCTTTGGGAAAATTGCAGCAGCCTCCCCTCTGCATAATCAGCAGCTGCAGAAGCAAAAGCACTGCTCATCTGTTTTCCTACCAAGTGGAAAATATATACTGCATGCATCGTGGAAATGGAGAAGATATATAGGGGTATAGTGACGCTATAGATAGAAAACATTTATAAATGGCTAGTTGGATGTTACTTTTCAGGCAAAGAACCAGGGAAATAAGAGATTGTTGCAGAAAAGTGCCAAAATATGCTTAAAAAATTGAGGAGTAATGAATATACGCTCTTGTGACTATACATTATGAATGTAGAATTAATTTATATTGCATTTCAGCAATGTTATACCCTAGTCCACACCTAATTAGACTAGATAAATACCTGGGGTGAGGAACGCGTTGCTGACACTTGCAGCTGAGGAACTCTTTTGTCATAAAAATAAGGACTAAATTTTTGCAAGGTGGAGACAGCTTTAAGTACTTTCATAGTTAACTCAATCTCTCCTGATATTTCTCGGTAGATTATTAACACTCTGCAGTTCCAGAGGCTGATCTACTTGATGACCTTGATACCTAAACCAACGTCACGTTGGTGAGATCAACGTCATGTTAGTGATACTGCACCTTTTTTCACCCTGGGCAACTAAGCCAGGTCCACATGTTTTTGTCAGACTAGTTGATGTGTTTCGATTCCTTTCTGTTCCTTTTTAATACCTCCTCAAGCCATGGAAGTCTCCATCTGTGTTGCAGCATGTACAGCAGGGTGGCCATGCAGGGGGAAACTGCTCCTCTTCCTCTTCCCTGCTGCCATGTCTCATGAGCATGAGCTTTTGCTGGCTGCTCTAGCATAAAAGCAGTTCTCAGAACTTGCAACAGTTTGAGCAGAACTGCTTTCCCATTTTATATCCTCTTTTCAGGAAGTTCCCTGGTCCCCTGAAGCCAGGCGTTACCCCAGGTAATGGAAAACCTCTGATAATACCAACAGTACAGCTCTTACCCAGGAAACCAAGCACATGTGTTTGCAGGGCCCCTTGCAAGCTGTCATATCCTCTGACAGTAGAGAGTTAACTGTAGTTGTGGTATATTCAACCCCACTAATCCTCTAACAAAAAAAACCCAAAATGCCCTCACAGAGAGCAAAATGCACTGGTTCTAAGCGTATTTATTAAGTCCTTACAACCTAGCAGATAAAGAACAAGTCTTTTTGTGTGTCTTTATACCTTAGAAAGATGTGTAAGGTTCTCGCACGTGCAATTTATTACTCCTTTTTAGGTCTCCTCTGGGAGCGAGAGAGGTGGACGCAGTCATGGCACACTCCTGTTTGCTGGTGCAGACCTCTGAGAGGGTTTGGGGTAGGGTTGAGAGCAGGGGGGAGGAAGGAGTTGGAGGGATAAAGGCAGTTTTTGAAGCCATCACCGTTGGTTGTCCCCTCAGCTCGGTGAGTGACGTGTGATGCAGAGCAGGGCCGTTGCGCCTTTCCATCATTCTGTCGCTCAGCTTCAGGGAGGGGGCGAAAAAAACCTCTGCAAGCCTTCAGCCAGGAGGCCCGGTTGTGCATGGTTTGTCAAGCTGCGATGTACATCGTTGCTCTGAAACCCTGCTGGCAGGCTTGGCCACACCGGTGTTGTGGAAAACTTGGAAACTGCAGAGAGACTGTTTGTTCTCGCTGCCCTGAAAAGTGGAGCCCATAGGAAGAGGCTGCAGTTTTCCAAAGTAACCGTCAGAAGCAGTTACCAAAAATGGAAGATAAAATAAGCATGTGATAAGGTTCATGTAAATCTCAGATGACTATCTGGGGCTGTAGCAAAAGAGCTGACTTAATGCATTAAAATATTTTTTCCCTTCGTAGCAGATAGATTGTGGTTTGAGTGAAAAAATAAAATCACCACGTGCAAGGTTTCAGTGTGCAGTGGACACAAACCAACTCTCAGACCTGCTATGTAAATAATTTTGTTCTGTTCTTGGACCCGTTGTGCATCTCTGTCACCAGTGGGACAGATTTGATCCCACAGACATGGAATCAGAAACCTTTCCTAAGCTTGAAAAGCTTTTTTTTGGAGCCTCTTGGTAGACAATTTTCTGGGATGAGTCTTTCACAAAAGAGTGCATAAACCGATACAAAGGTGAGCTGCTGGATTCTCCTTAGAAGATTCCCTGCTGTAGAAAAGTTTAGAGCCAGGTTTTGATGTGATTTGGTTTTAACATGTCACTTTATTTGGAGCTGGTATCTTTTATATAATCTAATTGCATTTATTTTGTGATAATTCTATGAATAATGTTAGAGTTTATATCCATCAGATTAGTTACTACCCAGGATAATACTTAATCCACTTTTAATTTGAATGAGGAGATTTAAAAATCTCAAAGTTCATTTTACATCATTGCCCTCTGGGTTTGGTCCCTTTCCCAAAGACATCATTCAGAGTGTTATCAGAGACTAAAAAGGTCACCGGTAGGACAGCTCCTGTCTGTTGGATGACACTGAGCTGGCACACAGAGATGCCAAGCTTTAGCTGACTGGAAAGAGGGCAGACACGGTGATGAAGAATCAATGAATGCATTGAAATAACCTGAATTCAATCTGTAGTTGGCACCTCCCTGAAGCAGCCAGGCTCAGGAGTCTGCTTGCAGCTCTATCCATATAAACCACTGTGAAGTCTATGAATTCAGTAGTCTCTTCAGGGGGAAACAACCTCAGGTATCTTATTTTGGGATCACCAGAAAGCCAACACAGCCTGAGGATAACCATACAATGGGAGTTTTTTTCCTGTCCTTCTCCATATTGCCTCTTTCTCCATTAGCGACCTGAAAACAGCAACGTGTGTCTCCAAGTCTAACCATTTCTACCTTCTCAGGTAGAAATCATTTGCAGAAATACCGTTAAAGAGAAGTCCTGGGTTATCCCTCAGGTTTGAATGCTCCAGAGTTGGAATTAGTTGATGCTTCACCATCAAGTAGGTCAGATGTTTCCCCAGCTCATAGATTCAAATGATGAGGTGGGTAGGAAAAGGAAGCAGGGGGTTATACAATACGTGGTTTTAATGGATGTTTAGATGGGCTGTAAATGTACAAGCGCGTGTTTGTTTAGAGTTACCAGGATATGAATCAAAGAAATAAAAATAGCAATGCATTAAGGCTTAGAGAACCTCTTGGGAAGAAGCAAATTAATAATTTTAAATGTAAATATTTTGACCTGACCTATTAGTCATGTTCTGGTGCTACGGTGTGAGAGATCTGAGCTTGGTGTGGTAACTTGTCTCCTGTTTTCTGCAGGAGCAGCTCATTGTGCTTCACCCACCAGCACCTTCTCTGATGGATTAAGCAGTGTTATTTTCCAGGTGACAAATACTTGTCAAGAGCGTGTGCTTTTCAGAAAACACAGGTACCTTCAAACTTTCCAGTATTAAGCAGCACATCAGTCTCTCCTTGGGCTATCAAGTTACCCTGTTAAAAAAAAAAAATTTCCCAAATTTGCTGTTGTTGGTGTGTGGCACTGCCCTCAGTCAGCCAGTGAATTCCTGGTCTTGGTTCTTCATGTAACACCTTTATTGAATTGCTGGAGACATTAAGAATACTACTTCATTAAATTGGTGAGTTTCCTCTTCCCTTTCTCTCTACTCCTCATAATACCCATGGACATAATTAGCTCAGATTTTTTAAACAGGAGTGATGGTTAAAAAGTTCAATAAATTATTAACAGACATTGGGATGTTACAGGCATAAGAAACATGTTGTAGATTGTTTAAAAACATTGTCATTCAAAGATGTCAACATAGTCCTCTGTCAATTTTTGAGATACTGTATAATTTTGTTAAAACTGGTTTTTAAAATTCTACCATCTAAGATGAAATATGAAATATATTTGCAGTGATTTATCAAATTGTGAGAACTGGTGATAATCAGAAAAATTAGCTGTGCAAACAGGTACATATCAAGAAAGGTGATTGCAACAGCTTTGCTTGCTTGGCTCTGGCTAGCTTTACTCAGGAGTGCTGCCAAGCCAGAGGAATCACCTAGAGTTAGTGCAAGGATTACCCCTAGTCATGGTCCTAAAGCACTGTACTGGGGGAAGAGTGAGTTTACTGGTTTCATGCCTGCTCCTGATCCTGCAGGTAGAACCAAGGTCAGTCTCAGTGTTGTTTCCTCCTGCCTCATCCTTCCTTTGCACCTTGCTTCTTGTGATGCCTACAGCTAACTTTGGGTAGCATAAGCCTTGAAGCACGCTCTCTAGCTTACTGTTAATTAAAGAAGGGCTATTAAATGAGCACACCACTATCTGCATTGGGCTCCTTATCTCTATCGGATGAGTTCAGGCTGGGGATGATGGCTCTCTGTAAGCCATATTCCTTTGGCAGTGCGTGATGGCAAGAGCTGGAAGTGCCTACAACAGTTACTATAACCATGAGTTTTACAGCTTAGACTTAAAATCTGGGGCTGCAAAAGAGACGTTGATGGGGTGTGGTGGCCCCAGTTGTTGGAGTTTCCTTTTTCGATTGGTCTGAAAAATGGGCTCAGACTGCCTGCTTCCTCCATTTCTTCCACACAGAACAGCTATTGTGAGGAATATAAGGAGTTTTCTTCCAAGGAAGTAGTCTAAAGAGGTTTGTACTACTTGTAGATTTACATTTTTTATATGTCCCCAGATACGGTGTAAAGAATACATTTTATAAATGATAGAATAAATAATGGAGTTACGAACAAAAAAAAGCATTGCATGTGGCAGCTGTGTGCTTTGCCAACCTTTGTCTTGAGTGACCCATTCAAGGAGAAATGGAGCAAAGACTCCTTTTCCCGGGCTCACTTCCAGTCATTTGGCATTTTAACTATATTTAGGCTCTTTCTGAAAGTTTTAATTCTTACAGAATTTATAGACAAAAAAGCAGCAGTAAGAAGGAGAATAATACAGTAGCTATATCTGGCAACAGAGTGCTACCAAAAATGTTGCATATATAATGTCTTTCAGCTCTCTCTAATTTCTTTTTTTTTTCCTTAAGTATTTCTTGGGTGCCTAGAAAGGAGAATGTAAAAGAGAAAAAAAATCTGGAAAAAAGACAGGTTTCTGTATTTATTGAGAATCTTACTGTAGTATAGAAGATACTTTATTTCTGTTCTCTACTCCTGAGCAGCTGTGAGTTGACTGGGTATCAGTAGACTGACTTCTGCCTCTTTCTGCCTCATTTTTACTCTTTCTCAGAGATGCACAAAAACACTTATTTCACTTTGTGTGAGCTTAGTTTTTCAGCTAAGAGGTTAGTGAACTGTACAGTAAAAGTGCTGGTATTGAAAATTAGATTGGAGGTTCCCACAGGATAAAGGAGGAGGCAGTTGGAAGTCAAGCCGCATCATATGAGGAGACAAGAAAAAACCAAGAAAGTTTCAAACCTGGGCTACTATAGATCATTATTGACCAGTGCAGGAAGACAAATGTGTCACTTAGCTCCAGCCACCATATCAAATCATATGAATTTTACTACAGCTCTGAAATCTCCTTCCCAGCCTGCCTCTCTCTTACACTGTCCCTCAAAGACTTTGCTTGTCTTTGAGGTGACGTGCTGATTTCCCACTGGAGTTATAATTCAAATGAAATCATGTTGTGGTGACACCAATACAATTAAATGATAAATAAAGGCCATGACTTGCATTTCTAAAAGCTATCATGAAATATATATATAGAGAGACATATAATAAGCATTAGATTGTTATTTAAAAGGTTTTTATTAAAAGCTCAATTTAAGTCAAAATAGATTGCTCATATTTACTGCCCTTCCTTTCTAATCTCAGAGTTTAGCAGACATGAGCCTGTGTTACTCTCTTTATTATATAAATAGGAAGAGTCAGATATTAAATGTGACTTTCTCCTGGTCAGAGAGCAGGGGGCATGGGAATGTTTCAGATCTCAAGCTCCTCAACTCCTCTATCCTTTCTGTTGCATTGACACGTCCCCATAATTCTTTAGCTATAGGCCAGAAGCGATCAGGGCAATCCTTTACTAAATTTAAAATCCTACTAATTCTATTCCCACTAGGGCTGTTCTTCAGCTCTTACAAGCATCCCTCCTCTCCATTACCTTCCCAAAAGTACCTGGGCTAATTGGAGGTTTTACTGTATCTGAAGCAGATTCTATTAAAATTAGACATGAAATGAAGTTTGTAGGAATGCAGTTACTGGCATTAACACGCATTAATTTTGAGGGGCTAGAGGCAGCCAAACCACACATCGTGCCCAGCTCAGTGAAGAGCAGCACATGACAGAAAAAGGCACTCACGCAGCTCTTTCCCAGGGGAATTAGGGGTCTGCATGGAACATCAGCTGGTCCTGGATCCTCACAGACATATGAAAGTTTGGGCTCTAGACTTTCTGTTTTGAAGCTTATCCTTGTTTCCTAATCCATCTGATTATCTTTTCAAGAGTATTTCATTGCCTGGGCAAATTTTATTACATCAAATCAACCATATTAACATCATCGCTCAAATAAGGAAAAAAATTTACCCATCTGGTGATGACCTGGAGATACAATGCCTAACTGGCAAAGACCCAGAGAAATTGAGACTCTTGAGTCCATGGGGTCTTAACAACGGGGCAAGTGGGGACATGGAGAACAGCAGCTGGGACTCCATGGGCTGACATTAGCCTGGAGCATGTTGTGTATCAGCAACATCGACAGGCAGCACAGGAATTCAGCGTGTTTTGGCTCCAATCCTACAAGGGTTTAGATCTGCACTTAAGGGTAATAAAGCTCAGAGTATGCAAAAGACTCTAGGGAAGAGAGGCATTTTTTTCATCCATAAACAGGCTTTGCTGCACAAATTTTTGTGCCTCAGAATATTAAGCAGTGGCAGAATTAAATGGAATCATATTAATAAGCATGGATAATCCTATCATCCGGGACCGGGCTGACAGCAAAGAAGCTCCAAACACATGCAGCCAAGTGAAATTTTCCTGCAATTAATTGGATTTGATTACATTTCTCATTTAGTGGCTGGAGGAAAAGAAACCGACCAAAGACAGTGAGTAACTTTCTTGTTAACCTGGAGCTTTGAGTAGTAGCTGTGGATGTGGGAAGCTGGGTTCCCCACTGCATTAGTGAGGAAAAGTTTTGCTTTGAGCATAGGAGGGCAAGCACAAGAACCCAGTTTCTCACGACCTTTCTCCTTGTTGTGACCTCCTGCTTTTCTGAAAGAGAAGATGAAAATTTTGACCCCCAAATAGCTGTTCTGATGCTGTTACTGTTCCATAGAAAAAGTTGAAACCTTTAAATTTTTGTTCCCAGGAAGGGTGAAAACCAATTTCAAGGCCTTGAAAGCTACTGGGAAATGGAGTTGTCAGTCTCCAGCCAGCTTTAGATTATGATCTGTGAACTCAGACGGGGACACAGAGCCACTGATACCATCCTCATCCTTCCTTATATAGGACTATGCTCTGCTCAGAAGCACTGAATCTTGATTAAAATTGCTTACAGTCTTGAAAAATCCCTAAGTGATTGAAACAAGTACTTGCTTTTGTCATCTTGCTAAAATTGTGTGTGGCACAGGAAGGGTTACACGGATACTAAATATGACTTAGATTTGCCATTTGATAAATCCTGAACTAGTTTTATACAAAGTCTTTTGTCTTAAACGATACAAATTGGGTCTAGTTTGAGCTTCATCTCTCATCAGTATCCTCAAGCTTCGTTACCTGGTGAAAACTTGATTTGTTTTATACCATTTACTTCAGTCCTTTTTAGTGCTACTTTGAATAAAAAAAGTGAAAAGAGCCAAGGAATTTTCCATAAAAACCTGACAACATTTTGCAAACATTTTGACTGCAACATAAGGATTAGCTTTTTCAAAACCCACTGAAAGTCTCAGTGAGCTCTGCCTTGTGTAGTTTTCTGTCGTGAGTAACACCGATGATGTAACTACAGTGAGAGTTGACAACATCTTCTACATCACCTGGTTTTGGTCAGAGTTGCACATCATAGTGTTTAACGTAAGCTTTTTGTTATGGTGGTCCTGCTGTCTTTCCAACAAGTAGCAGTTTCTTCTGTGGGATGACAGGGAGTCCAAGTCCCGTGCACGGCTCCCGGTAGCTCAGGCACCATGATCTTGATGCCAATACCTTTACTTCCCAACATCTTGGAAAATTTCAACACACAGATTACGCTGAACTGATTTGCAGGACCTCAACAAATGAGAATTAAGAGATGAGCCCTGAGCGACCTGATCTAGTTAGAGTCGTCTCTGCTGACAGCAGGGGGGTTGGACTAGATGACCTTGGAACATCCCTTCCAACCCAAACCATTCTATAATTCTATGCAGTATCACAGCTCGGTCTCAAAGGCACATGTAAACACACGAAGTCAAGTACATACATGTATGTATGTACATGCATGCACACAGCCAGCCACAGTTTCTTAGCCAATATGACATTTCTCTGATTTCTATCACATATATAGATCATTTATAAAACTGTTATAGCATAACACAGCTTGCACATGACAAAGAAACCTGCTCTTCTTTCCTTCATGGTTTCTCAAGTGTCCCAGTAAACCAAAATCTAAACCACATTCAAAACTAACCATGCTGTAATTTCCAGCGGTAGCTGTTAAAATGCTGCTCTAAGCCAGCCCACCCCACAACCATACATGAGTCAAACTTGGAGGGGATTGTGCCACCTGCTTTTCCATCTGCCACAAAAACTTGTACTCCACTTTTGGAGGTTCCCCAGGCCAAGGAGGGGTTTGCTCCTGCGTTAGCTTAGCTGGGGACTGAGAGTTCTCCAGGGGTACCCTGGTTACTTCAGCTTCAGTCCGCACTGTCCCAGCAAGCTGCCCACAGCTGAGCTCTCCAGAAGGACACAAGTTCACTTGTTGGTCCAAACTGTTCCCAGCACCCATCAGAAGCAATTCAAGGCAAAGCTCCAAGGCAAATTTCAGGTCCCTGCTTGGTTATCTGTCTTTCCTGTCTGGCTGCTTTAATCATCAGGTAATAATTTTCAGGGTTCCCCTTGTTACAGCTGACAAGTAACTAGCACCCACCTCCTCCTAGACCAACATCTGGCAGTGTCTGCTGCCTCTCAGCCACCGGCACGCTGGTGGGACTGCTCCTGCTTGCTGTTAGCCCCCTAAATTTGCAGTGAAAAAAACACCTTCTCTGTCCCTCTCAACAGTAGGTGGGGGAAGCTCAGCAGTATAGAGATGGATGTTATTTTACCACTGAAATGCCCCGTGACTGGAAAGAGCTATCTACCAGCCTGTACAGACAATATAAATTAAAAGCATAGTTTCTCATTTGTTTATTTTCCTCAACTGCTGTATAGCAGCTCTCTGTCCATTACAGAATGTACCATTATCCCTTCTTCACAGCCAGGGATTCACAATGCACGGATTTAAAGAGGAATCCAGGCTACAGTGAAATCCACAGATGAACTCCCAGGCCTGACCTTGGAAGGCCTGGGATTTCACCTAAAATGACTTGTGTGATGTATCACGCAGAAAGGCTGTGGCGTATTAAGGGATTAAACACTGCTTTGGGGAAAAGAGCCTGTTTGAAACATTTGTCTTCTTTGAAAAGATACATGCTTTGCAGAAATAAAAAGTTTTTTGGTCTCATCCTTATTTTGGTGGTAATTTGTCGACATTTTAAACGCTGGCCCAGGCTGCCCAGGGCAGTGGTAGAGTCCCCATCCCTGGAGGGATTTAAAAGCCATGCAGATGTGGTGCTGAGGGACATGGGTTAGTGGTGACCTGGCAGTGCTGGGTTAACGCTTGGACTCGATGATCTTAAAGTTTTTTTTCAACCAAAATAATTCTATGGTATTTCTTCAAGGACAGCTCAGAATAAAGCAGACATCTTGTTACATTTTGCTATGAGATTATTTTTTCTTTAAATCTGTTTCTCTGGAATCTATGCTACTTTGTTATTATGAGAAACACCTGAACTTCCTCTTTTCTCACTGAACATGAGGACAATTGAGTTGAAAAGGTCAGGAGAAAAATATATCACCTCGGCTTTTCAACATGAAATACTCTCAGCTTTTCAACACAAAATACTCACCTTCACTACATCCGAAATGAAATAATTCAGACTTTTCCGCACCACAAGAAACTTGCAGCATTTCTGTGCTCCTAATTTGCAGGCAACAAAATTCTGCATCACACTTTTTTCACTTTTTCCCTCAAAATTAGGATTTCTGTTTTCCTGTATGTCCCTATCCAGTGTCTGCAAAGCATCATCCTCCCATTGCCACATGAAGGACCCCCTTTCCATTCTGCCTGGTTACTGGCTGGCTCTGGACTCACCTCTCATAAACTGCCTGGCTGGTGCTCACCTTTTGATGACACACCAACCAAATAAAGTGACAGGGATAGGGGTTAGACCAGTTTGGGCAACTGGCACAGCCAGGCTCCTCTCGTCTTGGAAGGTAAGGAAGGAGGCACGGCAGGCTGTATTTCTGGATGAAGAGGTCTGACCATTATTCCTCTGGGGATAAACCCAAGCTAACAACTTATTTCATATCAGTTAGTGTCAATCACTTGCAGCATCTGAGGGGCTGTGAGAGCTCTGCTGCAGTGAGCCTATGTAGGATTCAGGCGGCTGACCTTGAGGTGAAAATCTCTCTATCCCATTATACACCCCCTGAGACACGCAGGCTCCCTCTACTTTGTTTTCTCTACTCCCTGTCATTTATTTTCATCTCTCGTTTTAATCTTCTTAGCATGCCATGCGTGCCTGTCAAAGAGATGCTTTTTACGCAGTCTAGCGAGTATCTTAATACAGTTTGTTCATCTCCAGGTTTGGGTATCAGTGATGCTTTTTGGCTATTTGTCAAGCATTTCTGTTTCAGTAAAGTTTATCTTTCAGGGTTTCATATAATCACATTAGCAGGGCAGACATTAAATAGAAGAGGGGAAAAAGTGCTGAGAGGGGCTGGGGGAAGAGAGAGCAGCTCTGTGGAAATGGCTCAGCAACTCTTTTGCAAGGAAATGGTGACTAGGAGCAGGAGATGATCGTTGGATTTGTTTCCACATCAAGGCTGAGAAATAAATAAACCAAGCTAAGGATGGGTGACTTCAGTTCTGCTGAAGTTTGGATGCAAATATTGCACAGAAATGGCCCAGAATTTGTACTTTGCAGGTAAACTGGGGGAAAAACCCCTCAGGGCACTGTTGAAAGAATGCAGAGCAGCTGGGGTGAATAAACCTTGTCAGTATAAAAGGACTCACTCGTTAGGAAAGAATGACTTTTGGTTTTGTAGGAGAGGTCTGTGTTAGGGCTTAGTGGGTTACTGATGTCCCTAAGTGAGGCTTCTCAGTGCAGCTGGCTCCGCACAGAGCGGATCTCCAGAAAACAAGGTGCTCCTGAGGTTGTCAGCGGCAGAAGCCCCAGGTCCTGGTTGCAGCAAGGCTGAGACTGCTCTGCCACCCTGTGGGTTCAACTGAAAGACCTTTGGTTTGGTTTTTGTGCCTGAAGGGATCAGCTTTGCTCAAGGTGAGGAATGTCAGCTCAGATGCTTCTTGTATCAATCTGTCCACATCTCACTAAGTTTGTATGTAGACTTTGAGTTTTAAATAAGCAGCAGTCCTCCTCTATTTCGTATACAACCATGTATCTGATCATATGTATATGCTTTTGTTCTGAACTGGCATAACATCTCAAGGGCAGCCTTGGTTTTTTTACACTTTCTGTCTTTGGGAAGGCTGCAGGTCTTTTCTGTTCAAGTAGAAATTCTTATGGCTGGAATAACTACTTCTCAAGCTACCTACTTACTTCTGTGGTAGGAATTAGCTTAGCAGGCTCTTGCTGTTTCCTCTTGGTGCTTTAAGAGGCAGTTCTACACTTTAGTGCTGTACTCTAAATATTTTGTCAAGGTAGATGGTACCAGTAGATGCAACGTTGCTGCTGTTTTACTGGCTCAATTAAGGAGAGGTGGAAAAAAAAGATAACCTGAGAAAAAAGCGGATGATTTCATGTGATTTTTTTACCTTGTGCTATGTAATTCTCTTGCTGGAAGTGGCTGATGATGGTACAAAAATTGTTGAATTCTTGGTTAAAAATTAACCTGAGTGAGTCTGTAATTTCTATGCAACACGATACAATTCCTAAGTATTGTCTGAGGGTTTTTTTGGCAAGTTTTCTGTTTCACCAAATCTTGTATAATCATCTAACTAGAGAATTTACTTGTAGCTTATTTTATCAAGGTGTCTTCAGTGGTGTGGAAAATAAGCCAGTTCTTGTACTCTGCTTATTCTGTACAACTGGCAGTGCGAAGGGCCATACATTTTGGCCTGACTACGTCCCACGGTGGTTCTGACCACCAGCCCTTTTCCAATCCTGCTAGTTTTGAAGAAGCACATAGTACACACTTGGATCTTGCTGTTTGCAGCTTGTAGCTAACGATGCCATCTTAAGGCAACTCCTAGGCTGCTCTTCTGCCGTCTCCTTTCCTTATTTACAGTAGTTTCTGATTCAGTAGGACCTCCAGCCAAGAAGGGTTTTTGGTGGGATTAGTAGAGGATGAGTTTGAGCAGGGCAGGCAGACAATGAAGACAGGGGAGGCCAGTGTTAGCAGGGGGCTGGTAGGAGCAGAACTTTGTGCCCTGGGACACCAGAAATGGTAAGACAGACAGACAGAAGCACCTGAAAAGAGGAGGGGGGGTGGAAATTAAGGGGAATAGGGACTGAAAAGGTGGGGAAAGGCTGCAGCTGGGAGTTCTGCCAAATGGCTGCAGCGCAAGTTGCATGGTTGGTGGTGCTAAGGCCAGTAAGGACCTTGGCCCAGAAGCATGATGATATCCATCCATGCAGCCAAAAGCTGGTAGTCACACAATGTGGAAACGGGGCTGCAGCTGCCACAACTTAAATATGCAGAGTTTGGTATTCTTTTTCTTGTGCGGATACATATTTTCTAGGCAGAATAATCTTTTTCCTAACTAAGCAATGATTTTTTTTTTGGCATTAAATAATGTCTTGTCTGGGCTCCTGGTGCCAAAGATGCCACAGGATGAATACATCTTCAGGTGTAGCAAGTGTCAGGATAGCAAAGAAAGGAAGGAAATATTGAATGGTCCTGAACCCTGGTTACTCTTTTTGCATAATTTCCAAGTGGGAGGGTCAGATTTGCCCCTGGCTTCAGTTTGTGAAGTTGAGATGAAAAAACTTATTGTACAAATCTGAAAAATCTTTTCCAGACTTTCTTACTAATGTGGTTGGTTTTGTTTGATTTTTCTTTTTTTTCTCCTAATGTGGCCAGCATCAGAAATGTTATATGCCTAGTACAAAAATCACACAAGTCAAAGGCAGAATAATGAAAGCCGCACTTTCACCAAGCTGACAAGATGAAAAAGTAAGAAGGAGCATGTTAATCGAGTCACATGAGTTTTGGTTTGGATCTCCCCTCAGTCATCTGCATCTAGTAAGTCTGAGTTTCATCTCTCTGGGTATTAAGAATAAACATCAAATGTTCTGGACAACCACAAAAGCCTTTTAATATAGGTTTAACTACCAAAAAGATGTTTCGGCTCTGAAAATAAGGTAATAAACAGCACTTCAGTTGAAATGGGCTGTTCCACAGCTGAGAAGAAGCAAGCACAAAAACTTTGTTAGGAAGAACATTAGCATAATGTATGTTGTTATTTTTATATTGTGCATTTAGATTGGTACTGAAGAAAGTACTTAAATATCTTTAGGTCATTTGCAAGGAAGAAAGCACTTATGCACATTATATAACATTATGCAGGTCTTAAAAACATCTCAGGTCTCTAGAGCATTTACTGACTCAAACTCAGTATTTATTAGTAAATTGTATGAAAAGCCATTTTCATATACATGCAGCTTGAGGTCTCTAAAACCAAATGTGAACTAGAAATATTTCCATGACTCTTTTATATAGTTGCATGATAGAGAAAGAAAGAATGGTTAGAAAAAAAATAAAAACAGTCTCCTGTAACATATTATTAGCTTTTGAGCCCAGAAAATGAGATTATGGGCAATAAGTAGAACAGGGTAGTCCAATGTACTTATTACACCAAGAAATGGAAAACTAGTATGAAAGAGAAAACTATGGGGTGTTTTTTAAACCCTTGTCTTGGGAGGCTTTAGTTGGTTTTTCTAGTTAATTATCTGAAAAATGTCTTACATCAGGCTTCCGTCCAATCTTTGACGCACCTTTGTGCAGCTTGAAGGAAGTCTTGGAATGTAGCGATATCATTTGCAAGAACAAAGGGCTACTAAGTCTGGCATTTCAGAAACTCGGATCCCCTCCCTCTTGAGCAGTTCTCCATCTTGTGTAACAAGTGTTATTTGTAATGCAAGTCAAGGTGTTTCTATATACTCCTTGATTTTGATCTTTGCAGCTTCCATTTCAGTTTTCGAGGGAAAGCATTCACGTAAAACAATGCCCTTTGACAGATGCATGGCGTGGTTCTCCTACATGTCTTGAATCAGGCAGAGGAATACCTGTTATGGTGTTATTCTAAAGAATATGAGCTTCAATATCAGCACTGACTAGCCTGGAGGAAAGTGGAGACCTGAGAAATATAGAGAGCTGTCTAAGCAAAGGCAAAATATATGCACTTGATGTTATTTCCAAAGCAGAGACCTCAGACTGCCCTTGTTATAAAGCCATCAATTGAGGGAGTTGGCTGAAGCTTTCTTAGTTCCCCCTAAATTATTTATCAGTGTTGGAAATGTGTGCGTACACATACCAACCTTTTAAGTCCCCATTAAAAAGGGGAAGTTTTGGGTACACCGCTGAGTCACTCTGTGTCTTTTTGGTTTAAAAAAAAAACAACCAACAGCTTAAACACCAAACTTCAAAGTCAATAAAGAAGCAGGTCATCCTGTGTGTTTATGTGGCACTGAGCACTGTGGGGTCACAATTCACGATTCAGAATGAGATCTATAGACAGAAGAGAGTCAGTCAGCAAAGCTGCTTCTGCTTTGTATTTGTCACAAAACATACGGCCCGGTTCTTGTCTCGTGCCTATATAAGTATGAGAAGTCTCCATAGAAAACAGAACAATACCAGAGGAAGCGAGGAAACAAACTGGACAATTTATAATTGCTCTGCTACCAATATACTCCTTCAACAGCTTGCCCAGATTAGACGTAATTGTGTACACTCTCTGGAAGAGTGGCTCTGAATCCTGTACCTCTAATTTTGTCTCTTGTCATAAGATGCTTTTATAATGCAATCTGTATTTATAACTGGATTTTACATATCTTATTACATGGATACTTTAGTATTAATTACTTCGACCTCTCTTTGACTGCTGGGAAAAGGGACAGGGGACTTTTTCCAGGAACATAATCCTTCTCATTTTTCCGGAGAAATGAATTTTGTTTTAATTTTATTTCTCTCCGATCAGTGTAACATTTGTCTTGTTCCCAGGGTCCTTTTATAAAAGGAAATGATCTGTGTGAGCTTTTTTTCCTTAAAATCTCCCCTCAGACATCCTCTCTATCAACAGACAATAAACTCTGGCACGCTGAAAAACAGCAAAACCCCAAGTTTCTGCAGGTACACTGCCAAGCTGTGATCGGCCACTGAAAACCATGACTGCCTGGGTTTCCCTTAGGGCAGGCAGGGGAAGGAGGTTGCATGGTGCCTCTTTCTGCAGAGGATTTAACTGCTGTTGGCATGCAATGCGTGTTGACGTTTAACGTGGAGCAGCATCCGCATCTAAGCATGACTGTGAGGAGGCCAGTTCACACCATGCCAGGAGACCCACTCCTGCTGCTTCTGCAGCAGGTCAGAGAGGCAGCTGCCTTGCTGGAACCCTGAGCCTTCCCCTTCCCACCTTCGTTCTGCCTTGCCTAATTACTGTGAGAGCTCTTCAGGGCAGTCTCTGCTGCAGTGTGCCCGGCCCAGTGGGGCTCTGATGTGGGTTAGGGCCCTGGGGCACTAGATGCAGTGGAAGTCATTAATAGGTCAAGAAAAAACTGTTGAAGCACATGGTAAGGATGGAGAATGAGCAAAACCCTGAAAGTTCCCAAATGTTTACTGGCCTGAGCACGGAGCAAACTGTTCTTTGATATCTATGATCTTGGCTTAACTCTTTGATGTTGCTTCCTTTTCCTGACTGAGGATCGGTCATTTTTGCCAGCCTCTCTGCTTCCCTCTTCTCTTCCCCTCTCTCTTATCCACTGACAAATCCTCTGGATGGGACAGGGGTTTGGCTTGCGAGGGAAAAGTCTTATGTCCAGCAACTGGAACTGGGCCGTCCACTTCACCATAAATCCTCTGGTCCACCAGCCCAGACGATTACGTGACACGAACACTTTTTGTCAATAAAGCATTTCCTTTAATGTCAGTGATGCAACCTTTTAAAAACAAAACAAAAATGAACAAAAACCCATGTAGCTAAAACCTTTACAATGATGGCATTGAGGCAGAGGTTTCTCTATCCTAACTGGAGTGGGGATGGGGAAGGTGCTGCATTACAATGACTATGTTACGTGCTGCATAAGCAGGCGCTCATCTGCTGGTACCCATGAGGGAACTAATGTTCCCTTATTCCCCCATCCCTCCACCACCAGCTAATCTGTGCCTGCCCTCTAATTTCCTGGCAACTGTTCTAATGTACAGGCTAATAATGTTTGCAGCAATCCTGGGAGACTTCAGTGTGCAAGGTACCTATGGGTTTATAGGGTCCAAAGGAGGATTAATTAGGGGAATTGTGGCATCTGGAAGAGGAGAGCTTTTGAGAAGCCCTTCATCCAGGTGGTGTGAGCAGGAGTTCAGATAAGCACCCAAATATTTCTGTGAAGAGCTAGAATGCCATCTCTAATTGAAGTTCAACCACTACTAAGTCCCCTTGATAATTTCTCCTCCTTTCTTCCTCATGCTATCTCTTTTGTTGTTGTTTCCAACTATAACTTAATGAAAACACATTTGAAAGTCAAATGATGGATTTCTCAGGGACTCTGACCCTTAGGGGCAGCCATGGAGATACTGCAGAAGGAGCTGAGTACACAAGCTCCTGTTAATTAGAGCAGAGTAAATGATTCATAGGAAATAATTTATTCAATTAATTTAGCCTCTCTTTTTTTTGCAAATTATCTATGAAAAGTTTACAATTTTATTGCATTCAGCTGGTAGACAGGGAATTATTTCTTTGCGTGTAGCTGACCCCCCATGTGGTTTGAAATGTAAGCCCTGGCTTTTAGTTTTTCAGTGGACAGAGGTACAGGAGTTGGTGTCCTTCTTTGATTAAACAACTGACTTTTAGTATGTGCTTTGAAAAACTGATGTTCATTGTTACAAATGTAGAGGTGACCTTCCATGAATATTATTAACCATGGCATAGAAATAGCTCTGCCGGTGAACCCATTTGCTAGAACAATGGTCTGGAAAGTCTGTCCAGCACTCCCCCTTCCGTGTCTGACATGGTGTGTCTTTGTGAGCCTTCCCTTCTGGAGTGCTCAGGGATTTTCCACTCTTTCTCCTTCACCAGACCTGTGTAGAGTCCTTTGCTTAAGCTTATCTCCATGTTGAGGCAACCTCTGCGGAATATCAATTGTCTGATCAAAGCAGCCATGAAGCACAGTTGTTATTGGCAATGAATTTTATGACTTTGACTTTAATGTGATGCCTACTTGCTGAAGTCCTTGTCGGCAGGGTGGGTATTTATTCACCAAAAAGCATTCATGATGCTTACTGATTTTCACAGTAAAGATTACAGAACACTTCACAAGCAGCACGAAATCCGAAATTGTACCTGTACTGCCCCTCCACCACCAAGCAGCAAGCAGCCCTGCTCCCTAGCCTTGCAGCATTTCCCTTCGTCTGACTTCCACACCTCAGGTAAATTATATTCACACAGACCTTGGGTCATGGCAACTGAATTCGTACATCTGTCTGTCCAGGTTTAGGGCAGGGTGATTGCCTCCAGTGGACTCGTGCTGCCCTGAGAAGAGGGTTGCACGCTGAGCCTGACCCATGGCTTTTCTTGGCATGCGACTGGGCATGTGGGTTGTAACGCTGCACTCAAGGTAACATTAGTTTTGGTAGCAGCTTTTCTCACTCCATCATCAAAAAAAAGTTGTTTAAAGACTGATGGTACTGCGTGAAAATGAATGCATGGCAGCATTCTTCTAACAGGTGCATAATATTTCAGTAATAGGCTTGTGGGATGTTTATTCACTTGCCAAATTCATTTATCAGGTATTGGATTCAAAGGATTTCCCAACAGGATATCTGCAGAGATTAGTGAGCTGGGCAAATGTGCTTTGAACAAATGCATCCTTTCATTAGGCAGTCATTTGGATAATTCCAGCATCAGCATGCTCGCTGCTGGAATGGGTCAGCTGGTAATTGCATTAACCATTTTTCCGGTGGTCATTTGTATCTATCCCTTTAGATCTTACAAGGTTAAAGTTTGTCCTGTGACCTGTTAGTCAAGAGGCACCTGCCTATCCTTGCCCATACACATGCAGCTTCAGGTAGCCCAATGTTGCCCAAAGTAACATTTCCTGACTGGAAGGAGCCGTTGTATCAAAAAAAAACCAAAAATGTCCTTGGAGTCTTCATTAGCACAGGTTGACAATACTTTGTTTTGAAAAATAATTGAAGGAAAAATGCATTGAAGATGTAAGAACATTTATTTTAAAGTATTTTAGAATAAAGTACCCCTTGTTTTCATTTTCATGTCCTTTAGAAGATATTTTTATTTTGTTTTTAGAGTTGAAAGTAAAATGAGATGTGCTTTTAGCAGAATAAATTTGTCATTTGATTTGAACTTTTCTCCCCTGGAAATTTTTCTTGGGAGAAATTTTGAGTGGATTGTCATTTTGGTGGAGGACAGAAATTAGTATTGAAATAAGAGGAATGTCTATGGTTTGAAAAGTGCAGAATCTCAGCTTTAAGATAGTAAGCTGTGCAGCAGATATATTGGAATCCATGTTTTATTATCAGATTAATGAAGCAGTAGCAGAAGTTTTGTTAGTCTTGTTCCAGCAACTAAATGGCTCATTCCTTTGCTGTGTCCTGTAAAATTTCTGGCCTTAAACACTGTAGTGACTAATAATGAAAAAACTAATCAGCTTGGCTTATTAAATGGCCAGTTATCTCTTAATAAGTGAAGTTTTCTCCTTTTTTAGGAAAATCAGCTGCCTGGTCTATGAATATGAGGCTCTGAGATACCTGGAGAACGATGATGCCTTCACTGATTTTTGAAAATGTGGGCCACCATACATAAGGTACCAAGCTTAAATCTTGCAATGACTTAAATGTGGGTTTTCTGCACCTTAAGCTGTAGAAGTATAAACCAACCCAAGGATTTAAGGGTTAGTACATGACTTTTCAACCTGCTGTTTGTCTTTTTTTGTCATCTTTTTTGAACCTTTTAAATTGTGGAGGGCTGAAAGACCACTTAATGACTTTTGGAGTATACCAGGGGTTTCCTGCCTTATTACAACAAGTCTTACCAAGTCTTCAGTGTGAAGGGAACCAGGGCTATGGAGACAGCACAAAGCAAGAAGGGCTTTGTGAGAAAAGGAACAAGGATGATGAAAGTGTTTGCAGAGTTGGGAAAATGGACTAACGTGCTTGTGTTTTTCTTTCTTTTTCTTTTAATGGGACATATTTTGTTGTTATTTGTAATGCATAATTATTTACTGTCAAACCAATGGTACCTTCCCAGCAACCCCCTTCCCTTGTTTGCATTCTTTGGAGGTCACTAGCTGCTCACGCAGACAATTGAGTGGAGGACTGACATTTGCACCCAAGCAGAGATGATAAGCTGAATCATTTTCCTGTGTTCTTTATAACAACTCAAGAGCAGATGTCTCAGGCTGTAAAGCTTGACTTGAGTTCTGCAGGCCCTGGGAATGGTGAGGTATGATATAGATCTGTGGTTTGGGCTTGGCCTGCTCCAAGGATACGTGCCAGCTGTGTGCTCCACATCTGGATTCAAGTCCACATTCCTCAAAAAGCCCCTCTTGGAGGTCAGGGATGTTCCTAACCGCAGGCTTTGCTTATGCCCATCTCGATGTATCACACCTTCCATGCATGGTCTTGCTGTGGGGATAATGTGAACAGGTAGGACATCACCACCTCATTTTCCCTGCCAGATGGCCAATGCGGGGACACAATGTCTTGGTGGATCCCACCACGGTTTGCCCCAGTGTCCCTGGACTAGGCTCTACTGGGCGACCAGTGTATACCCAGCCATGGGCAACTGGCAGGAGACAGCAGGAAGGATGCTGGCAGGCGTCCTCCTCATCCTCACAGGCAGGCTCCTCTGGATGGCTCTGGAGTGGAAATGTCTGCGTGCAGGAGCCCTTCGGCAGTGAGGAAAGGAAAGCCAGAGCACACTGCTGCTTTCTATCAGGGAGAGTTTAAAAGCAACTTGCTGGCTGACAGAAGCAGCAGCTGCAAAAAAATTTCCCCACTCCCATCCCCACCCCCCCACCCCCCCCTTTTTTTTTTTTTTTTTAATGACAGCAAAATGTTTTAATCAGCTTGGGCTGAGCATGAAAGTCTGAGTGGGAGGAATAGCTGGAGAAGGGAGGAGGAGCAGAGGAATGGCTGGCTGCTGGCATGTGTCTGAGCTGAGGGACGCTCTCTGCCTAGGAGGACAGTTAACCTACACAAAATGTTCTGGCTTCTTGCCTGTATCAGCCACATCATGCTGCTCTCCAGCCTTTTGTGCCAGATCCCCGAGATGGTGACTGTCACTCTGACAGATAGAGAGAGAAGGAAAGATAGAAATATGAGGGGAAAAAAAACACCCAAACAACCAAACCCAACACAACCCAGTCATAAGCTTGCTGTCAAGCCCAGGTTGGGCAGCAGCATTCTTAGGGAGTGAGCTCTGGTGGAAAGGTAGTGAGACAGCTGTGTGCTTCTGCAGAATAAATCAGGGCTGGGCTGAAGGCCTTGGAGAGTGAAGTCAGCAGAGCCCCACAGAAATGGCTCTGAACTTATGGCATTCAATAGAGAACCTGAACCCATGCAGTCTAACTAGGAGCAAACAAATACCAGGGCTTCCTCTCCAAATTATTCTGGAAAACCAAGTGGTTGCCCTCTGCCTCCATGCTTTGCATGTGGGAGTTGATGGACCCACGTCATTACCCAGTCCGCAACAAATCTTTTATTATTAGCAGCACGGGTTATGCCACACAGCTCTCATGGGCTTCTCCAGCACCAGTGAATTAGCTGGGCATCATCAGCACAGAGCAAAAATGTCCTTCTTTGGCCGCAAATGGCTGCAAATATCTTCTCAGCCTCCACAGCTTGTGTTTGGAGCTGGCAGCTCCCTTAACAAAGGGAAGCACAGAGGAGGGACTGCCTGTGCCCTGTGAATGCTGGAGTGGGAGCAGTGGGTCGCAGCCACTCTCGAAGTATGAGGAGAGTTGCAGCTGATCCAACAGTGAGTGTTTAGAAGTGAAGAGACCGCTGCAAAGCGCACCTTAACAGCTAAAAGTTGTGTGCGACTTCACTGTAAGACCTGGCTGCTGATCTTGTAGCTTGCACTCAAATTGTGCTTTCAAGCTGTTCTCCAAAGCCACTTATCTACTTCAAAAATATTTTTATGGCAGCCTGAGATTCTCCAGTAGCTTGAGTTCTAGGGAAAAACACCAAATATAACAAGGTGCAGGTCAGAATAACACATTATTCCAGGATATTTGAAGATGAGGGTAGGTGTCTAAGGTCATCTGAATGAAAAAGCTCGAGATGGGGAGGCTTGAGGACCATTTCATTTCATTTATTTAGACTTATAGCAGAAAAAAAAAAGCATCTAGGGACCATTAATGTGATTTTTAAATCTGCAAAAGCCACAATTCAAAGAATTCATTGGAAACAAATAGACAAACCGTTGGTTTAAAGTATACATTAGAGCAGTACAGAACCACAGCTGTTCTTTTGCAACCACCACCCAAGATATGAGTCTTTTCATTGAACCAGCCTGTCACGCAAGGACCACACCAGATGTCTTGCAAAAACCCTCTTCCCTGCTGGCACCACTCCTGCAGTCTGCTTCTGCCTCCAAAGGGCAGAGAGAGAGTGGACAGGGGGTTACAGCAAACACCTTCCAGCTGGTAGGAAGCTTTCATCTGCTCCAAATGGATGGTAGGGCTGCTTAAATAAGATATGTATTTATCTAACATATCCTCAGAGAATTATAAGTGACACTGCTGTACCTCAGTGGAAAGGCAGCAGAAGTTGAAAAAGTAAACAGAAAAACCTGGTGGAGGGTTTTATAAAAGCTTCAGTTTTTCTTACTGCGGATCCACTGATACCTCGCTGGAGGTGAAAAGCATGAGATAATCATCCGGCGTGCAGATACACCTGCTGTTGTTCAGGTGCCAGGTTTACACCTAGCATTATATGGGACACAAAATAAAAGTGGGATGAAAAAAAAAAGTAGTTTCTGTGCATTTTGCCACTTGTTTGGGTGTTAGGTGTAAAGAATAATGAAAGGGGATTTTTCAAGGCTCTATTTTCTTCCCACCTCTCTCCCCTTAGCAATATTATCTGTGTCAATTTTGTTGTTCAGGTATCTCTGATGGAAAGCTTCTTGCAGGCATCAACAGTAAAGGTCCTTCAGGTTTTACCTGGGTGTTTTAACTCTTGAGCAAAGGCTCCTTTCTCTCATATCTGTTAATAAAAAATACTTCACAAACCCCTGGAGCTTTTAATAACTGTATAGATATTAGAATAGGTGGAAGATTTTAATGGAAGGTGGGAGATGCTCCTCGATACATCTTTTGCTGGGAGAGTGTTGTAGACAGCACAGTGGTCCTCTCTGTCTACCTACACCAAAAAAGCCTTTGGCAACAGAGCGAGCTGGGGTTTCATGGGTCATGGTGTGGAAATGTGCTTGTGCAGTGGCCTTCCTGCAGCCCATCTCTATAACCAAAGGTGGAAATGGAGAGGTCTGTAGAAAGGTAGTAGTGATTGAGGATGGCATTCATTGCACCCTTGTTGGTCCATTAACAGTTGGACTTGATGATCTTGAAGATCTCTTCCAACCAGAACGAGTGTATGATTCTATCAAATTCAGTCCATGAGTTAGGCATCAAGACCAAACTAGTGATGTGGCTCCAGCCAGCCTGTGGAAAGGAGCTGCTCATCCTGACATAAACACACATCCCTCTTCTGTTAAACGGGCACTCTAGGGCAGTGTGACTCACTCCTCACAGATTGCCCTCACCCTGGACATTGTGCCAGCCTAACCAGCTGGCGCTGACTAGTTGCTTAACTTTGAGGTGGATGAAGTTTTAGACAACAGGATAAATCCCATCTCTGGTTTCTGAAGAGCCAAAGTAACAATCAGTTGTTAAACAATAGTGATTTAGTCACACTGGTTTTCTAGCAAGTCCTGTGGTCAAAACAGACTCCAGCAACAAGCTTCCCTTGGTCTCCCTGACAAAAAAAAAAAACGCAGGTAGCACAACACTTGATTAATATAGGACTTCAGAATGAAGTACCAATACAAAATAAGCTTGTGTTAAATCTTGATAATTGGGTTCAGCACTTACTATGTTAAAGTTAGACACTGGAGTAATCTACACTTTGAACAGGAGGTGATTAGGTGTGATCTAAGTGTGAATGTCCCATAAGGTGGTATGCCTTCTTCAGCTGATGGGGGATATAAGATCAGAATTGCCCTCGGATGTTTCTGTAGCCATCCACAGAGCAGCTTTTAGACAGGCATCACTCGAGGACATGTCTCATTGACCCCTTGGATGTGTCTGAAGGAGGATGCAGGGACCTTGTAAAGTGGCGCGAAGCATAGCACTGATCTCATCACGTGAGAGGACATCTCTCGTGCTCGCCTGGCATCCTCAGCATAATTCCTGGGAAATGCTGCCCTTGAGCAGCTAGTAACATCAGTCTTATACAGAGCTCCCTTCTGGAGTGGGGCAGAGGGAATGATGTCTGTACTTTGGAGCCTAAAAAGAGAAAAAATTATGAGCTCTGTTTTACTGGTGTAAATTATTGGAGGACCAGGTTACATGGGTAGCCTCACTGATGTCAGGAGGACAAGCCTATCTTTTTCCTATAGCACCAAAGAAGTAAAACACACCTGTTCAAGAAGGACCCAGAGCATGAATATATGGGCATGTCTGCTGGGGCTCAGGTAATCACTCAAGCGGGAATCACTGTCTGAGGCTGGCTTTGGACCACATCTAGAGGCTTCACTCTAGAGAAGTCAGGAGCTCCTATTGCAAAGCAAGGGTTTCATTTGCTTGTTATAGAAGTGTGTCAGCTATGATGTTTCATTTGTGATTTCATGGTGTCCTGCTTTCACTGGGACAGAATCCCAGCCAGCCATGGTCTGCAGGCCATTAGCAGTTTGGATTCAGCCAGGGCAGCTGACCTGAGTTGGCTAGAGGTGTGTCCCATCCCATGAACACCGTGCTCAGTATAAAGGGGGAAGTTTGCTGAGGATAAGGGAGTCTCTTGCTGGAGTCTGATGTCCTGCACATTTGCTGGGTTGAGTAGAACTTTGTTTACTTTATATTGGCACTGGTATTAGTTTGGCCATTTCATTAAACCTGTTTTCATTTCAACCCAGGGGTCTCATCCCCTTTTCCTGATCCCCCTTCTTGGCTGGGGAAGGGTCATCAGATGATGGAGCAACAGCTAGAGTTTAGCCCCAAAGATGGGCTAAATGCAGACACATGGTCATCTTAAAGGCCTGTTTCTTGGTGGCCATTACAAAATGAGCTGGAATCCAAGTCAGCTTCTGAGCCTTAAACTCCACTAGTGAGATCAATAACTTACTCTCAGGTCTTACTGGCTGCTCCTCCCACCAGAGAGGAGGGATGTTTTCAGCATCCCTGGTTCACTCTTCAGCAAGAATGAACAAAACAGGCATCAAAATCTTTGGCTTATCCCTTCCAGGTCTATGTTGTGGATGCACCAGTAATATTCTTGAGAGGGTCCTGTGTTTCCTTTGGACTCCTGATACACAGCAAGAGGCAGGGGAAATGTTTGCAAGTCAAATGCTTTCTGATGGCCTACCCCAAACTTAACAGTCACAAGCCATTTGTATGGAAATGACACTACAATTACTAACCTAGAGCTGCATCCAACCTCGGCTTCTGCCAGCAGAAGATACTGGGTACCAGATGGCAGAAATCCTACCCTAGCACCAAGCCGTTTAAACTGCTCTTTTTTTTCTAGGAATTTAAATGGTCCATATGCTGAAAGTATAATGCTCAGCTGCACCTTGGCTGCCTAGCAGGGGTCTCTGCTGTCTGGGCTAAAGGGGATGAGCAATTAGCTTGTAGCATCTAGGAGCTTGATGCCCCCACTTATGTCCCAATGTTGGATTGTGCTACAGTCAAACACATGTTAAAATGTCTGGTTGTGCATTTGGAGGAGGGTGGTGGAGCCTGCATTTAGTCTGACTGTCACATTTGGGCTATTGTGACAGAGGCTTGAGAGAAAAGCGAAGCCTGAGAGTTGTCTGGGTGTCTGGTCTCCCCTTTTTCTCAGCTCTCTGCTTCTGGGATCAGCTGGTGAAGCCCCAAGCTGAAGGATTCAGAGGACATTCTTTATAATGGATTTCAGAGGAGCACAAAGGCTGCTCTCCAGTGGATTTGCAGCTTCCAGTTTCTAAAAATCAGAAGCTGCAAATCCTACCCTGGAGAGCTGCTTTGCAGCAAGCTTCATGGTGCCTGGAGCAGAAGTTCCTCAGCTCTGGTTACAGGTTGCTTGCCACAGGGCAGCTAGGACAGCCAGGCTCTTTCATCATCTGGGTGATTTCACTTAGTTGCTGGAAAGGGCTTGCTTCTCCCCTGAGCAGATCCCCTACTCCAGGCGCCTTGCATAAGTCATCTTCCCAAAATCTGCCATCAGCCTGGCTGGCTGAGGCTGTACTTGCTCCAGGGTGGCAATGCCCTTTTTTGTGTGAAGATGTGACCAAGCATAGTGCTTCAAATGAAAAAGTGCCTCGCCTTGTGCAGAAGTGTTATCCTTTCTCCTGATTGATGGCCTCGTCTCTGATTCATCCAGTCTCCCCTTGCCTTTTATGCTGGAGTTGAACTCCAGCTGGATGGCTCAGAGGGCCTCGCTAAAGTAACCCCTGGAGAAAATTCCTTTCCTGGTCAGCTCACTTTGAATTACTCCTCTGCTTAAAGTGTACTCTTGCTGTCCTGGCTCACTGCCTCTGGATTTATTACATAACATTTGTCTAATTTAAATTACATTTTCTATTCACTGGCCCAGTTGCCTGAAAGATCTGCTTCACCCTGAACCGGTTGTGTTGTTGTTCATGATTAACTTTTTCTCTTTCCATTTCTGGCAACATCAACATATGTTGGTATCTCACATCTGACATCCTTATCTAAATCATTGACATACATTAAATGCATTTAAAAGATAGGGAGGTCAGGTTTTCAGAAATCCTGCAAGGTCACTGCAAATACAGCTAAGATGCCGTTTGTTTTTTTGCTTGTCCTCCTTATAGGGAAAATTGTATTTTGATATTCATAAGGAGATTTTTTTATTAGCAAACTTAAGAGTGCCTTGAAACAGATATTTTAATCATGCATGTAATTTTTTATGATTGTGACTATTAGTATTTAGTGTGCTTGTTATCCTTGATGGTTTTTTGCCCAGAGGGTCTCCATCTGAACAAAGCAGCACATACTTTAGTAGATTATTCTCTCTGTATTTGTGAGTTACTGACCCTTTTAAAAACAGGTTTTGCTAATATATATGTATAAAATACAGTGGTTTTTCTAATGGTAATAGACAACAAGCGTTTCCCAGTGCAAGTGACTCTTTCTTGCTGCTCCTCTCAGTCCTGATAGCTTCCCTCAGACCTTGATAACTTCTAGAGGGCTGCAAGCCTGTAACAGGAACCCAGAGCTCCTCAGAGGCAGCTCTTTAAGCACTGCTGCAATGACGAGCATTAAATCAAACTTCTGAAAGATTTCAGGCATGTGAAGACAAGCGCTCCACAATGAGCATTTTGGGCTAGGTCCTCCAAAGAGTCTGAATCCCAGACACTGCTCCTGCAGCAGTGGGGCACTAGGGTGGCATCTGAGCAGAGATCTGAGCAGCCTCATGCAGTGCAGACATCACCCCATGAAACCCTTGCCACCAACCCAGTGCAGGAGCATTGCTGGGCTCTGATGCCCCAGTGGAGGCATGTTGCCAGAGAACAAATCCTTTCTACCCAGGTGAGGAGGAACCAGTGGTCATTTGCTGCCAGAAAGCCCCTTAGGTAGTGGCAGGTGGCTATAATGAGAGTTGTCTATACTCTCCCTGAGCACCTCTGCCCTGTGTGCAGCTGGCTCTTCTGGAATTGTCTGGGTGCTCCTCATCTATGGCCTCCCGTGTTTCAGAGATGGGAAGACATATTCACGGATTTAGTCCAGGCTCACATACTCTCTAATTCCCTGAAAAGCTGTTCATAGGAATCATCAAATCGTGAACTACAGGAGGGAGGTTCAGCCCCTCCTGTTATGTATGAACTTGTCTCCAGTGTTTCACTGGGCTCCGGGGCAAGTTTGTTCATTTCAACAGACTGTATTTCTCTTCTCAAATACAGCCAATTGTAAGCAATGCTTAACAGCAGATATGAATCCATTTTCACAGGTATCATCTCTTACATCTCAGCAAGAAGACTCAATTTTCACAGAAGAAGGAGATAAAGGGGTTGAGGTTTGGAAACCTCTAAAGAAAATAAGTATCATATGATGGGGGAGAGACTAAAAACTTTCTCACATGTAGCACGCACTGAGGTGGTATCTGCATGGCTTGTGTTCCTGTGCTTCTCCTCAAACTGTCTCTGAAGTGAGCAAGTGCTGTCATTCTCACTGGATACGTGGGGTTGTTTCATGATGGACAGATAGGAAATGTGTAGGAAAGCATCTGGATTTCAGGAGTTCTGTACTTTGAAAAGCAAGTTAGGTGGTTAAAAAGTGTTATGGATTAGAGGACAAGTCACCAGACTAGGGGACCAGAGTGTGTTTTATCAGGGATTTATTGCATTTACTCTTACTCATCTTACAGTGGTGAAATAAAAATGTCAACAATTGACAAAGAAATTAAACTGTAATTTGTTTTTTAACATTTTAATAATGTTAAAACTATCAACATTTTATACCTCTCAGGTGGCCCTAGTCACACAATAAGCCTTGAGTAATACATGTGCTAAATATCAACAGTAAGTTTCAGTATTTGTCATCAAATGTGCTTTAATACTGAAGCTACCCATGCACAGAAAAATAGGAGCAAGTAATGTTTTCAGACAGCAAG
>JAVSBS010007051.1:42816-61375 GCA_033124195.1 Coracias cyanogaster | reverse complement strand
CCATCCCTGGAGGGGTTTCCAAGCCATGGAGATGTGGTGCTGAGGGCCATGGGTTAGTGGTGCCCTGGCAGTGCTGGATTAATGGTTGGACTTGATGATCTTAAAGGTCTTTTCCAATGTAAAAGATTCTCTAATTCTATAACTCATGAAGTGGGCGCATAACTTGCTGGGGTGGCTGCACACTGAGGCTGAAGGCTCTGAGGCAGAAAGGGGCTTCTTCCCAGAGGTAAGGCAGGTAAAACCCCCCTGAGAAGCACCACACTTCAAACTGGCACCCCTAGAGCCCCTTTCCAGCAACTCCCCTGGAACCCGATGGCTGAGGGACAAAGAGAGGTGACAGGAAGGGACAACATTTTTCTCAGGTCAGAAAGCCTCTTGGCGTGGGTCACTGCTCCAAGTCACTTGAAATACCGAAGACTCGAGACCTGGTGTGAGCAAAGGGGCTTTTTCACAGTGTAAACCACAACATGCACGGTCTGCAGAGGTGTTAATTAATATCTGACCACCCCACTCTGCGGTAAACTCATCTCCAGAAGGTGTGATTTGCCCAAGAACATGTGTAGACATGGATCTGAACCCTTTGCATGTCAGGTGAGTGCTCAGAAAGCCTTGCAGGAGACGAGGGTGGTGGCATCTTTGCAAATGAGCTTGTAATGAGTCCGGGAAGACGCGGAGCTGTCAAGCTGTTCGCTGGCTCCCATTGCGGGTGTCTCGGGGGTCACACTCGAGACCTCATTAGTATGGTCAGTGCCACGCCACAGCAAGGGCTGGGGAGGGAGAAAATTACTTCTTTCAGCAGTGGAGAGCTAAAAAAAAAAAAATACAGAAGCAGGAGAAGGAGGGAAAATCCTCGGAGTCTGTGTTTGGCTCCGTACAGACATCTGGCAGCGGTGGGGGATGCAGCAGCCGGCAGCAGCCAACCTGTACACACAGCCGGGGGCTCGGATGAGATGATGGGAATTGCAAAAAAGTGTTTTGCAGATTTTTGGTGGCAGGCAAGGGCTGGGCACGATTCCCCGGCGGAAAGCAGGGCTCCCACACTCTCCATCCCTCTGCCCCACGGGGACCCGGCGATGTATGGCAGGGAGAGTGGGGATTCTGGGGAGCCCTCGGGTCCGGGGGAGTGGATCTGCCTCGGTTAATTAGTGTTTGGCACTCCATTTAATTACCAAGAAGGAGAATAACTCAGAGTCAGAGCTAGAGTTGCTATCTGCATCATCCTTGCATGGGTGTTGCTCTCTGTAGCACCCATGGTCCATGGGCATTGCTCTCTGTAGCACCCATGGTCCACAGGCATTGCTCTCTGCAGCACCCGTGGTCCACAGGCATTGCTCTCCATAGAATCATAGGATCATTCAGGTTGGAAAAGACCCTTGAGATCATTGAGTCCATCAACCCCATTCTACAAAGTTCTCCTCTAAACCATATCCCCCAACACCACATCTAAATGACCCTTAAACACATCCAGGTATGGTGACTCAACCACCCCTCTGGGCAGCCTGTTCCAGTATCTGACCACTCTTTCTGTGAAAAATTTTTTCCTAATGTCCAGTCTAAACCTACCCTGTTGCAGCTTGAAGCCATTCCCTCTTGTTCTATAACTGTCACCTGTGAGAAGAGACCAGCACCAACCTCTCTACCATGTCCTTTCAGGTAGTTGTAGAGAATGATGAGGCCTCCCCTTAGCTTCCTCTTCCTCAAACAGCCCCAGCTCCTTCAATTGCTCTTCATAAGATTTATTCATAAGATTTATTGGCCCTTCACCAGCTTTGCTGCCCTCCTCTGCACTTTTTCCCTCTCTCCTTTTCTTCCTGTCCTCTCTGATGTTTTTTATTTGCCTTTTTATTTGTGCAAAGTGGGAGTCGTTTGCTTCTGGGATGGGGGGAGGAGTTGCTTTCCTGCAGGCTAGTGAATTTTCCCTCGTCCAAGACCTTTTTGTGGTTAGCAGCTTCTTGAGTGGACCACGCAAGCTCCTGACAGCCCAAGCAGAGCTGAATCAGCTTTGGCAGGGCAATATGAGGACATTTACAGTGCTGCCACTTTTGCTATAAATACAAAAATAAAAGGAAGACCTCATTCCCTAAACTATGCACATTACCTCCTCAAATGGGGGTCTCAAGGATGCTTTGTGCTGTACATTCACCATCTGTGCCAGAGGGAATGTCTTCCTCGTTCTGTTCCCAGGATGGAGGCATAAGGATTGCTATGAGATAGCGTGAGGCAGGAAGAGTTCTCTGGGTCTTGGAATGCCAGTAAGCACTTCAAACATCTTTCTTGGCTTCTGGAGTCCCTGCAGCCAGCACCCCGGAGCGTGATTTCTTTTTATAAAAAGAAAGCCTGTGCTATTTTTCATACCAATCACATGCTGTTCTAAATGGCTTGAAAGTTTCAAGGACTCCAAATGCTGAAAAACAGCTGTATGCTGATGTGAGCAGCATGTGCAAGGATGATTTAAATCTAGTTTTTATCCTATTTAACTCCCAGTGGCTTTTATGTTTTCCATAAATGGCTGAGAAAAGTTCTTGGCTGGAAAAAGCCATAAAAACATGCAATAAATTCTTTGTAGTCTTAACATGAGCAATTAATCATATTTTTGTTTGTTTGTTTTCTGGGATTTTGTTTGCTTTTTGTGACTTTGACATGTCTTGGATCTCTGATGAGTCTCTTGTTCCTCACAAGGATGATCCACACTGATAAACTCTCTGTTATGTTTCGGTTTCAAGGTAGTGACCCACATCCAGAACAGAACATCCACTGCCTGGAATGGCCACAAGGACAAGGACCACCTCTGTCCTACTGAAATGTGAGTCTTCCTAAAAATCTCTCTTGTAGGATAATTGTTCTCAGCAACCCAGAGGCCACAAGAGGCAGTAGGGCTCCTTAGCAAGAATTTAGCAGATTACAAGTAGAAGATTTGGGTTTTCACTCTGCCCTGTTGCTAACTTGAGAAAGCGCTTTGTGGCACCCAGCCCAGCCCAGCAGAAGTGCTGACAGAGGATTCCAGGTCCTCCTGAACAGAGTGTAGTGCACGTATTCACATCACATCTCCAGGGTCAGATCTAGTGATAATTTGACTCAAACTAATATCTACATAAGGGGATTTTGCAAATTTATAATTTCCAAAGGGCACATCTGCTAATATTCTATTATAATTTCTGAACTCCATTTCTTTCATTAAGGAGCTAATTTTGTTCCCAAGAGGATCATTAGCTTTTACCCATTTTGATTAATTTAATTCATATTACCAATAGCTACCTAAGGCTTTATGAACTGGATGGGAACTTTTAGCTTTTGCTTTAACACAGTCTCTCACCATGAGAAATCTTGTCACCTCTAATTGCATTTACAGGAATTTAAATTCACTTCCTTTGACATTTTTTTCCAGATCTATACTGAGTAAAGTGCACATTATGCTCTTCACAATGCTTTCATTCTGCCTTCATGAAAACTTTAAGCATGGAGGGCCCTTTGTCCAGGATTATCCCAAAATCATTCCCAGGAGACTTAATCCCAGGAGGCATGGGATTCCCTCAGCTCCCACTGAGCTACAGAGCAGCACTGTAGGTTTTATTTTCCTCATATCTGTTGCAGCAGAGTTTAGCCTTGGGCTCTTCTCCTCTACTGATCTCCTTGGGGTTCCTTGCAGCTACCTTGGGACATTTGTGCACAGGAGAGAGGAAGTGGCCAAGGGAATTAATTTTCACCCATCATGGACACAGGGAAGAGGTAACAATAGAAGAGAAGAGACCAGAGGGTGCTTGGTGTACAGCCCTTGGGACAACACCCACAGCAGTAGGAGCAGATGCTTTTAGTAAATGGGCCTAACTGGGCTTCCTGGACATCTCTGGTGGTTACCACTCTCTCTGCAGCCCCTGTCAAGCAAAAGCCAACATGCTTCCTCTCTTCCCACTGTCGTGTTTAAGCACCAGGCACTGGCTGTGACCATAAATATATCTATTACCAGCAATTTCTTCTCAAATTCTGATGGAGATTTGATAGCAAAGTGCAAATGTGTGTTACTGCATTCCTCTTTTTTTTTTCCATTTTTGCTTGGATTTTGCAAATCCAAGGCTACAGGGTTGTTCGGTTTTCATTTCTGTTGACTGTCAATGGGAATTCATCCTAGCCAGATGGAGAAATCACCCTCCTCAGGCCTACAATGCCGCTCCGCATGTTCCTAATTGCCTTGTTATTTTTGGATGCTTAGCTTCAGCCATGGGGATTGTAGTTGATCCTTCAATTCCCTGGTATGATCATTAAAACTGATGGGTTGTGATCACAGGTGAAGTCATGTGATATAGGAAACAGGCTTTTAAAGCTCTTTGCAGTGGCAACTATGAATAGCAGAAACGTGGTAAATCTTTTGCATGGGCAAAGTACGAGCAGAATCTGCATTCTCCAAATGGCACACCCCTGGAGACCACAGAGTTGCTATTTAGAGACCTCAAATGGTCATCAAATCTAGCAGGAACTGTGGGCACTAAAAATAGTATATGTTGGGACTGACGTGGCGGTGCTGGAGCTGAGCAATAGTGCAGCAGAACCTCTGGGATAAAGGCAGAGATGTGGAAAAAATAGGTCTGGATGCCAAATATAGCCCATACCGTTGAAGCTAAGGTAGTTACAACCACTGCTGCGTGAAGTCCCTTGCCGCGTGCGTATCTCGCAGCGCACAAGTGGGAGGCAGCCTGCAAAGCCTTACCTTGTTGCGTGCTGTTTGTGAGCTGGAGACCACACTCAGTAACAGCACAGAGAGGTCCTCACTCTGAAACAGCCAGCTGCCCTGTACATACAGCACAAAGGCAGTAAACTCCTCATCTCACCAGCCTACACATCTTTGTTGACCATCTCTGTACATGTCTCCATAAGAACATTTGATCTAATAGCCTTTTTAAAAATTTCCCTTCATTTTCCAGTATAACCCCCCAGTGAATCATTAATGTAACAAGATAAAGATCTCTAGCTAAGGAATTATTCTTATTATAAAGTTCCCAAGTTCTAGTAGCAAACCTCTCCAGGGTATATATTAAACCAAAAAGGTCCCACACAATCATTTAAATCTACAAAATTCAATTCATTTCTGACTCCCTCCAGGCACTTGTTTTATAGTGATCTAATAAAGGGGAGTTGTGGCTGTTAAATGATAAAGTCTCCAAAGGGGACGTAGGAGCTCTGCGCACTAGTCCCCAACATTTGCTGGGAAGCTTTATTCCTCCATCTCACCCGCATCCCTTTTGAAAAGGAAACCTTTCAAAGTCTTGCAAAATGAATAGATGATTCTGTTTTTAAAGAAAAGCAAAGTCCATAAAATTTCCTTCCATAAATGCACCGCTCGAGGATATAGGTTAGACAAAGAGTAAGCACTTAATTGTTCCAGAAATTAAGTGTATGTCTTCACCAAATCACTGAAACTGAAGATGGAGCAGATGCATGTCTGCTCTGCTTCCTTGCTTGTGCAGGAATGTTCCCTGTGATGCTTTTTCTGCTACATCCTCCAGTCTAGTTCTAAATTACCTGTGAAATTATCATTGGTGCAATTCTGTCATGCGATAATGCACCTAGATTCCCTGGCAGACAGTGTCTGATGGGTTTTTTTTTCCCCAGTCTTGAAAATAGAGAGGTAGGGGTAATAAAATACTAGCTCTCATGATTGAACCAAAAGCATAACTGCAGGTATTTCAGTATCATCCACTAAACTGCACTCAAGAGACAGCAGAAGCCTTTTTTACATTTACGTGAGGTTTTGCATTAGAAAAACGAGTCGTCTACCTGATGTTAAACACAACTTCCTACCTAATGCAGACACAGGGCTAGGTCAAGCTTGATGCTACCACAGCTCGTTACAGTTCAGCCGAGAAACCCCAGGGTTAATCATCATCAGCTAATACAGGTTTTGCAGTATCCATTTTTTGTCCATGCTAAGAGCTAATTTATGTTCATTTTTAACTGTGTGGTAACTAGCATATTTTGCAACACGCTGTGTTTTCCTCACAAAGATGAGGCACAAAAGAAAACTGGAGCTTCCTTCCAAAAAGCAAAGAATAACCTTGCTGAAGTAGATCCACAGAGGCCAGTGGAGAGCCAGCTTTTTTTCCAAGGAAGCCGATTCAATTTGTCCTCCAGTGCTCGCACCTTAATGCATTAAGTGTTTTTTGGGGTTGCCACTGGGACTGAATGCTTTTTTCGGCCAAAGGCAGGCTTTGTGAGAAAGTTTAAAGAAATCAATACATGAGGTTTGTCTAAGGTTACATGTTTGTTAATGTTTTATTGATTACACTATTGGTTGTAAATTATGTAACTTAATAAAGCTGGGGACTCTTTCTAATAAAGACAAAGAGTTTATTCCATTAGCTGGCAACTTAAGGCAAAGAAACTTAATAATATAGCACATTATAAGACCACAGCCCAGAGACCGACAAATCCAATTCAGCATGGAAGTGGCTGCGATGTTGCAGACACGGGGCTATGTCCTCACACAATTAGGCAGCGCAGGTCAAGTTTAAAAGAGGGTAAAGTCTGCTTTCTGAAGCTGCTATGTGGCCATAAGAAGCAGATGAGAACAGTGCAGTGGCCCAAAAGGACAGTGGGAGCTGTTCTGGAGCCTGGGGCAGCCCTGGGCACCCCGCACATGGTCAAGACAGCACGTGTGTCATCACAGCCTTCTGTCGCGTGTTCATGTGTTAGCTGAGACTTCTTTTCAGCATCAGTTTTCCCCAAAACTGCTTCCCACATCTCCTTGGAGATAAACCTGTTTTACCTTATTTTATTTTAAAGAAAGCTCTCATCACTCAGGAAAAAAAAAAAAAAATCCTGAAAATGCTTTTAAAAGGAAACAAAATGGTGAATTTCCAGTTCACGGTACAATTGTATTTCCATGGCTGTGGACGAAAGACAGAATCATAGAATGGTTTGGATCTAGCTCCAGCTCCCGATACTGCAGCTCCCCTTGGCACACGTGGGACTGACAAGCAGTTGGTTGCAGAAGTGGGTCTAATATTTTACTTGACTGCAGTTGCCAGGCATGGGAGTTGTTTTGAGAGCAGAAATAACCATCTCATGTCAGAGGATGATGCAGCACGTCCTCCAGCTGCCTCAGCAACCTGCTGCTTTTTATTTAGCTGGGAGCAGAGGCTCCAAATCCTGTCTCCTGAGCAGTGCCCAGCCCTGGCCCCCCTCATATCCGCACACATCCTTGCCAGCACACTCCCAGATCCAGGCTCAGTAATTAAACACAGGTATCAGCAAGGCCACCCAGACCACTCTTTGGTTAGTTCACAGGAGCCGGGGCGGGCACCAGGATTTCTAATTAACACAAGCCAGGGCCTGGAGGAGCGGGTCTGCTGCCAGCAAAGTGCTCATCTCCAGGACAGACAGACCGTGATTTGGCTCCCAGACTGTCAGCACAGCCATGAGCATAGCATGGAAACTGTCCATAAGGTGACATGGGTCCCTGCCATGAGGAAGTGCTGACTATTGTTGGGAGAAAACACTTGGAATCTGCCACTTGGGTCAATGAATTCAGGCAGCTAAACTAGATGTACTAGGGATCACCTGGTACATTTTGCAAATATAGGGTCTTTCAGCCTGTCGTTAGGAGCTTTTCACTTTCTCATCTTCCTAATTAAACCCCTTATTTTCTTAAGAAATTCAGACGTTGGAGCCAAGGCAGTTCCTCGGTGCTGCATGCATGGAGCAGGCTCCAGTGTTATGATTTGAAGTTGTGAATTAATCCCACAGGAAGAAACATTTACAGTGTTAAAAGTTTAAGGGGAATGGCAAAACAAAACTGGCTCTGTGGATTTGGGCTTGTTTAGTGACAAGTGTGTGTCCTGCCCTAAACTATCCATTGGTACAAACCCACTAAGCTTCTAACCAGCACCCTGAACATCCCTATAACTAATGTCTTACCCTTTCACTGAAATCACTCCCATCTCCACCCTGGAAGAGTAACAAAACCCTCATAGCCCAAGTATTAATGCAGGAAAAAACCTAAAGCTTAAAGGAAATGCCAAAATATTCTTATTTTTTTAATCTTTAGGGATGATGATCCACTTTTATATGGCTCTGTAGCAAGGAAGAGACCGGGCCATGCTAGTAGAAGGGTGTCTGCACAATGTGCTTTGAGCAAGGCATGTTCTCCCAGAGCGAGCCTGTGTGCCAGAAGTAGTAGGATTTATTTTTAAAACCAAGCAGTCAGTGAAATGATGGACTGCCGATGCTCTGCAGGGCACAAAACAAGCTCCAAAGCGTACAACCCACATAACAGCAAATTATTCTGACTTGACCGTTACCCACAGGTAATGAAGCTAATGAGCTAACGAGGAGCTGCCAACCCAGTGTTGGTCTCGAGTGGGAGATGTTGGCCTGAACCTGTTCCTGTTGCAGGGAATGATGAGTTGCTTGGCTGTTAGCACAGGAGCAGCCTCACATTCTCCATTTGTTCTGGTTTGGAGTTAAATTTTATAAGCGGTACGAATAATGACAGAAAGGAATGATTAAACACAACTTGAAGGTCATGTTTGCAAGCTGAATTACTGCATTAAGAAAGGGAATCTCTCAGCTGATGGTTGTTTTTGCCACATTGCCATTACTCTGAATTGCACGGTCAGTGCTGCCCATCTAATGCCAACCCCAGCCCACAATATACTACCATCATTCCTGGCCCTCTCTAGGCCTCCAGTTCTTGACTCCAAGCAAGCTGGAGAGGAGAAGGAGAAGAAGGGAAACCAGGAAAGCTGCTACACCACCCGGATGAACACACAGCTCACCCAGGTGAGCTGTATTCAATCATTACATTTTACCATCTTTCTTTTGTCTTGCAATGTGTCAGGTTCACATCTAATTATGATCTGACAGTTCAAATGCTTGGTGTTATTTTAATATTTATTCCCATGAATGACCCTTCTAAAATGAAAGAATTAGTGTTTGCATGATCAAAGCCACTGTAAACTCTGTGTTGTCTGAGGTGGCAAGTGTGGTTTATATTTGCTCCCTAAGCTGCTTTGAGCACTGTGGCCACTGCAAAAATAATGCATAACAATGAGTTTTCAGTAACAATACTTAACAGTTCTTCACTGATGAGAAGGGAAAATATTTGATTCAGTCATGATTTTGTTATGTCGAGTTTTTTTCTTTATGAGCTTGTTAAATAAGCATGAATGAGGTACTGTATCCTGGGTTTTATTGGAGGCATAAGCATCAGACTCATTCACAAAATGCTCCCCATTATTGCATGTAATTGAAAACCAAAACCAAATAGTCTCTTTGGGAGTGCAACATATATGATTTCTTTTAAAGAGCTAATGCTGGGGGAGATAGGCAGTATTAATTCTGTGCATGCTCTTTTTAACTTGCATTATTTTTTTAATCCTTTCAATAACTCAAGACCCAACATTCTTACTTAAATGCACTTTTTTTTTTAATTAATGCTTACAGTCCAATGTCGTGTTGGTTTCTCTACACATGACTTGGATGCTTAACTTTATTCCTCATTGATTTATGTTATGGTGGGACACAGTACTGTCAATCATTGCACCAGATACTCTATAGACTTCTGAGGAGGATGATGGTCCAAACTAGATGATCAGAAATAGCAGTTTGGTAAAAGCAATAAACAGCAGCTCCCAGGCATGGAGGGATGTGGGAGGGAAGGCAAGGGCAAGAGGACAAGTTCAGATATTGTTGTGGAGTTTTGCAGAAACCACTACTCCATTTTCCCAAACTTTGTCTTAAAAATACAAATCGCTGTAAAGTGGTAGAGGAGAAAAACTGGAGAAGGTGGTGGGGGACAAAGCAGGCTCTTGATGGGAATTGTTGTTTTTTAAATGGCCTTGTGGTAGGAAAACATTTGGAAATTACTCTTGAAGTTTCTCCTCTACTTTAATTCTTTTGTCCCTGGGAGAAGTTGTCTTGCTACCTTTCCTGATTTTATTTACTCAAAGGACAAAACATGTACTGAGGTAGCAACTGGCCACAGAGCAATGGCTGGGGCATATGGAGGTGTGAGGCCTGATGTAGATGTACTGAGAAGGTCTTTCCCCTTCTGGTGTCCACAGAAGGTGCCAGTGGTGACATTTCTTTCATACCTTGGGAGAGAGTAATTCTCTTCTCCTGCCATGATGAAGCCAAGAAAGTTTCTCATTGCCACCCTCACAGCATCTGGGAATGGCACAGAGCAGGAGAAGATGAGGGGAGAGGAAAGATGTTACTGAAGATCATAGGTCGGGTTCTGGGAAACTCTTTAAACTTACCCCAATTTTGCCTACTTAGCATTTCATCAAAATGCAGCCATGTTTTAAACAAATCTCTGAAGCCTGTCTCTCCAGTGAAGCCCGTTACGTTTTGTGCTGCACAACTTTGATCTCACAGAACAGTCTCTTTATATTAAGTAATAAGGCATCATTTGGTTTGCATTTCACCCATTCTTTATCACATTTACATTCAGGTAATTGTTTCCACATGCTCTTTAGTAAAAGAGAAATCCGACTGCAGTTCAGGCATGTTTACATTTATGGATGGATCGAGTATGTCAAGTGTTGATACTTTTATTTTTTTTCTCCAAAGTGACCAATCCTCAAAGACCACTTTGGAGGCGGCAAGGAGGAAGAGAGTTGGAAATTCATGTTTCAAAATTTTCCAGAATTGCTCCCAACAGAGAGGTTTTTCAAAGCCCTAATTTACCATACAGAAAGCTTTAACACTTGCCATGCCATCGTGTTTATGTCAGGGTAGGCCTCCCATGTGTTCAGTTGTGTGTTGCTATTTAACGTGGCAAAAGCTTTAACACATGCTACACTATGAGCTGTAAATAAGCTAAGCCTGTGAGTATTTCTTCAAATTGGAACAAAGCTGTATTTTGTCTTTCCTAGGAATCTGGGGTGACTCGATGATCTTAAAAGTTTGTTCCAGTCTAGGCGATTTTGTGATTTCTGTGACTCCACTTGCCTCCTGTGCTAGCAGAAAGAGAAGTAGTTTGTCAACTACAGCATAAATTGTGAAACCTGAGAGAATAGCATCTTTTTCACATGAAAGCCATTGTTGAGAAAGAGTGGAAATCAAGTACGGGCTGTTCTGGAAGAAGTAACAGAGATCCGTGTTCTGCGTGCTATATAAAGATTAATCTTCATACACTGGTAGTTGTCAGCAGAGTTGACTTTTTTTTCCTTTGCTAATGTTAATAGAAACGCGCTAGCACAGTTTACTACTGACATTTACAGCTGTTCAGATGGAGTGAAATGGAAAGAAGCTGTGAGAAGACAAACCCAGGAGATTTGACACCTGCTTAGGTGACAGGAAGCGTGGACTGAGGGGACAATCCCTTTTTCTAGAGTCATAGCAAACTTTGCTAGCTTCAGTTGTGTAGGAATAGTAGCAGATGTTGTCAGAGTGTTGCTTGTCTTTTTAATTGATGTTGGGGGGTGGGGGTATTTTTGTTGTTGTTTTTCCAAGGCAAGGAGCACTTTAACTAGTTCCTCTTTTAAGTAGAGAACAGTGAGCCAGTCACAATTGCCTGGATCTTAATCCACTTGACTGTATTTGTACAGTAAGTAGGACAGAGGGCCTGGAACCTGATTTGCCTGTGGTTGCTGCTCTGTGCGCTTAACAAAAGTGGTACTACAGTATGCAAATCTCTCATTTCTGCTTGGGCACCAGGCAGTCTCCAGAAAGTCCCACACAGATCATCTGTTTATCCTGGGCACTTTCCATAGCGTAGGGGCACTTCATAGTCCTCAATATAGGCGTCTTGCTACTATCCCTAGAAAGTAAGACAGTGATAAGGAGCTCCTGAGTAACTTAGGTCCTGCAAAATGCAGGTCTAGAGGGGCTTAGCTGAAGAGGACCAGTGTCTGATCTAGAATCACAACTGTTAGCAAGTTAAGGGCGCAGTTGCAAGCCCAAGGGTGGGAGCTGTGTGAAACAGTGTGGAGAAGGGGGAGCTGCTCCTCCCAGCTGGGAAAGAATCATCGCCTCAGCTCCAGCAGCAGTGACCCTCCTGCTGAATAGCAGTTCCTGAGCCCTGATGTCTCCAAGGACAACGATTGCATAGAGCATCCCCATGTGAGAAATGTATCTTTGCCTTGTAAACAGGAGAATGGCTTTTCTACCATGGTGTGCTGTAGGTTGGGAATTTCTATTTCTTTTCTTTTTACCCACATGTAAGATACGGTGTGGCTGAGTGCTGCACAGCCCAGAAAATGATGAGACCATGTGCTTGGCTCTGTGAGCCAGTGTGTGCGTGTGTAGTCACTCGCCCATTGCTGTCATAGAGTTCTGAGATCCAGGGATGGGATGCAGACAAAAATTGTCTTTATTAAATGTCACGTTTTATGAACGCTTCCAAAATTCAAGTGCAAGATGTGTTGGAGATGATTAATTTCTGCAAGGGCTGCCAGCAGAAGTATTTCATACTGAGAAAAGCCAGAATTCAGAGGAAGGTCTCTGATAGTGCCTTACAGGTATCCTTGTATATTTGTACTTGAGTGAAGAGGTAAAGTTAAAAAAAGTCAAGTTTATTGTAAAAAATACTGCCTTTCCCCCCTGCATTTTAATTAGCCTTTAACCAATAGACAAGAACTAGTTGTAATTTTTGAGGCAGAAATAGTCCATAGTTTGTTTTCTTCTATCCCACAGATACTTTTCATACTGTAGTCTACAAATTTTGTGTGAGATACCTTTGGTCATTACTGGCAGAGGACAGATGTCTTGGGGTGGTCCATTCATACTGCAATGAACATCTTGAAGATTAGTGATAAATAATTGTTCTCTGGCCATGAAGAGTGTAGATTCATAGGATAATTGAGGTGGGAAGGGACCTCAGGAGGTCTCTAGTCCAATCTCCTGCTCAAAGCAGGGTGAACTATCGGATCAGACCAGGTTGCTTAAGGCTTTGTCCAGAAGGTCTTGCAAACCTTTAAGAATGGAAACTCCACAGGCTCTGTGAACAACCTGTTCCACTGCTTGGTTTTCCTCACAGCAAAAATGATATTCCTGTCCTAACTGCTCTTATTTCAACTTATGCTCATTGCCTTTCATCTTCCCACTATGCATCACTGTGAAGAGCCTGGTTCTGTCTTCCTGCTAACTCCCTCACAGATAGCAAGGGAATTGCTTCTAGGCCTCCCCGTACCCATCTCTTCTCTAGGATGTACAAGGCCCCATCCCTTAGGCTCTCTTTACAGCACTGGCACCCCAGGTCTAACTGCCTCGGTGGCAGTTCTAGGAGCCCAGAACTGGATAAAGTATCTAGGTGTGGTCTAATGAGTGCTGAGCTCAGTAGGTGGATCTACTCGATCTGCTGGCTGTGCTCCTGCTCACAGAGACCCAGATGCTGCTGGCCTTCCAGACCTCTTGTGTTCCGTATGTATCTACAAGGTTATCTCAGCAGTAATATCTCCAGCACACTCTCCATCTGGAGAGCTGGCACAGCCCTGTCAGCTCTGCTGCCCACCTGAACACGAGAGCCACGTCGCAGAAGAGATGTTCTAGCTGGTGCTAACGAAGGGAAGGGGTTAATTTCTCCTGGCTTTTGTACATCACCCTGCACTTCCAGCTTGGTAGATGGAAGGAATGTGATTAAATTGATGTTGATACCAAGTCTGAGAACAGATGTGAGAGTGAATTGGCAGAGCTGGAATTCAGATGAGATGAAAATAGCAAAAGAGAGTGGGTGGAAACTGTCACACATTTGTGTTACAGGTGCTTGGTCTAGACCCCAGAATTTGCAGAGACTCCTGTATTTTTCTTCTTACCAATTCTTATTAATCCAGTTTCTCTTGTCAGCGGGGCCTTTTTCCCCTAAAGTTAATGTCCAGCAGCTCAAGCCTCCTGTTCCCTCTGCTGAAGGACAACTGGGGAAGTAAAAGCTCCTTTCAGCTCCAGGTAGGCAACAAGGTGTAATTATTGCCAGTTTCCCCACCTCTCACACAAGACAACACTTGGACTCATTCACTCCCATTCATAGACAGGGAAACTGAGGCACACTGTGCAAATGTTTTTTAAAATAACCAAACAAGAAAAAACCCCTCAACTACTACGGGCTGTTCTTACTCCCTTCACATGTCTGTGCTGGGCTCACTCAAGCTGTGTTTCCCCTAGGACTTATCTCTTCTCTTAGTTGTTGCCCCTTGCCTTCAATCTGTCCATGGGGTTGGTTTGTGGTTTTAGGGGTTTTTTTTTTGTTCATACTGGCTGTGACGTCTGTCTCATGACAGAGCAAATGCTTAAAATCAGCCCAGGCTGTCCATTTGCAGCTCAACAGATGCATTTGTCATTCAGCCATCGGACATAGCAAGCTTTTCCACTGAAGGGTGGGAAGACTCGTAAGGTTTGGATGTAAGATGAAGATTTCAAAGGACTCACCACTTCTTGCAGTGACCCGTGTCGGTCTTTCCACCACCCATTCGCTTGGTGGATTTTTCAGGATTTACATCACTGCTCCGGAGAGTTAATAGCACTCTTCTCGCAGCTTTACGCAGAAGTATTATCAGCTGTAGTCAGCGAAAAGCAGAGTACTTCAAACACAGGTCTTGGCAGCAAAGTGAAGAGAGAACAGCCCATCAACTGCAAAATTTGGTATTGCATTTATTTGTAACTCTTTAATCTCCCCAGAAGTTTGTTCCACAAATTACTGCGAATTAGGGTTTCAGTGACATTTACTTAAAAAGGAGGTGTGGGGAAATCACTTCCAATTTACCTTTAACTATGTAGCTGTAACACAGCGTAGAAGTGTTGTCTTCACATACAGAGAGGAAGAAAACCCACTGCAGTTCCCGAGGGGCAGATGTATTGGCTGAGAAGGTCACTAAAGACTTGCAGTTGCTCAATGGACTTGGAACCAGATCCCCTCTGCGCTGCATGGCTGTTCTGCCACATGCACCAGCGGAACGCTCTTTCTGTTCTTCATGCCCTCCAACACGGTCTTATCGAGGGCAGAAGAAAGGAGGGAGGCAGGCGTTCAGCATGCCCAGAGAGCCATATTCTGTTTGTGCCATTCCCAGGCACATACCGAGGATTGCTTTGGTCCGTGTTGTTGAATACAAGTGTGTTTGCAATTCCTGCTCAGGAGAAATAAGTTGAAAACTGTTCAGCCTTCACAGCAAATAATACTGTTGGAGTGCTGTCAAGGGTTATCTGCTGTGTAAGTGCTCGCCACGCAAATCAGGCCTAGCTAGGGGCTATAATTAATACCCTCAGCATTTTCTGGATTATGTCCTTTAGCTTTCCTTCGTTGACGTTTTGGATATTCATTTAGTGCTAGTGTGCGACTGTTGGGATTTCTCTTTGGGGTAATTTCCCCACCTGGTGCAGTGTTTTTCTGTATATTCCTTCATCACACGCATACAAACTCGCTCGGAGTAATTTTATGCTTATTGTTATCTTTGAATGCAGATGGTTCATCTTTACACACAACTACAGAAAAATGGAGGTTACAGAGAAAAAAAACACAACAAAACCAATGAGAAAGTTACAAAACCCTCAAGAAATATTAACAAGGAAGCTCCTGGGGTTAAGGCACTCAAAGGAGAGTCAGGGAATCTTGGGTCTTTTCCCAATTCTGATCCAGACTTCTTCAGGAGCTTTCTGATTTGCAGGCATCTTAGCTTTTCTTTATAAAACAAAGATTATGGTATTTCCCACCTCATGGATTTATGGAGATTAACTGGATTCCTGATTCTAATACCTATTGTAAGAAAGTATTACAAAAAAAACGGCTCTAGCATACACATATGCTTTTATATTCTCTTACACAACTAAGGCATTGATAATAAGAGTGGTAGAAAATAAAACTATTTTTTCTGTGCAACAAAGCAATTAATCTGTGTAATCAAAACAGCTTTTCAACCGTGCAATCCACAACGCATTTCTTTTACTAACGAAGTGTTAAACTCCAAAGAACGTGGTACACGTGCTCATCCCTCATATGCCAGGCTAGCTGAGGCAGTAATTTTGGACTATAACTAGGTCCATATTGCAAGGAAAGGGCTGTCTCGTCTGAGATACTATGCTGAAAAATGTGTAGCTCATTCTGTAAGATCTTCAACCGATGTGATTTTTTTTTTTTTTTTTCTTCTTCCCTGTTAGTGCCGAAGTTGCTGCAATACATTAGCTTTTGTCCTTCAGTTGTCTGGTTTTCATTAATAGTATTTCTAGGTAATGTTAATTTTTGTCCTACAATGCCACAACAGTTTCTCCACATCCTTTACATCCCACATGTGCAGGCACCTTCCTAGCTTCAGGATGTTGCCTGTTTCTCTCCAGCTCTGTGATTCAGTCAAGCATCTCAGCCTAAGACTTTCTCACTGCTTATGCTTTCTAAACTCTTTAACGCATTTCAGTGGCCTTGAACGTGATCACTTCTGCTGCACAGCTGGGCCTACAGCAAATCCCCAAAATCAACCAGCCTGAAACTTCTGAGCCTGAAATTTGACTCCCAGTGTTGTTGCCTCAGGCCCCGTCTTCTGTATTGCAGAGAGTTCGGCTCAGGGAAAAAATAATGGGTATAGTTGCTTACACAAAGTCCTTTTTTTCATTCTGTCCTATCTGATCTGATCCTATTTATACATCTGGAGAAAAAATTTGTGAAGTGTTTCAGCCTTTGCTGCTGATTAATTATCAACCCCTTTCAACTGAATTTTCCCTTCCTCTTATCTTTTTTTGTTTGTTTTTTAGGAGAGAGGACAATATTGAAAAAAAAACCCACCTATTAGGTATTAAGATATTAAAGTTGTTATAATAATATTAAAGGTATTAAGCCTTCCTGACCAAAGGGAGAAACTTGATGTACCCTAGGTCAGTTATTACACAGGCATGTTCAGTTTGTACTGCTACCATCTAGACGTACCTGTCACCCATGGTGGTGCATCATGTTTACAAGTGGGTGGACTGAAACACCCTTGAGTTTTCCCTGATGATGTGCCTGTCAGTAGGGAACAGGTGTTAGAACGTACTTTGGACACAAAGTGAAATTTTGAGGAAAATCTAAGTTATCTTAGTTCCTTAGAAATTCATAAAATTGCATTGTTTAATCAATTATACACACACCCATGTCCTCTCCCACAGAGGAGGCTGGATCAGGCAACTGCATTATGTTGGCTGGAAAATCAAATGCAATGGATATGGAGTATTTGTGGATTTATTTTTCCTATGTGGCACACAAGGACAAATGGTAGGTTATCTCTGAATTTTGATTTCAAGTATGTGACACATTTATATGTAAAAATCAATAGTAAAAAAGCAAATGTGGCCTTAATTTACCATGCTTTAAGTAAATTGCATCATTCCTCTGGTCAGGAGCCCCTTGGACTCCACCAATGGAGACATCTACTCATCTCACATAGGCACTGCTGAATGACACATAGTGCTTTCCTCCCATCGACGCTTCAGAATTAGCCAAAGGATTATAGAAAGCACCTCTTTGTCACAGCCTGAAATTCCAAACTGCATTAAAAATCCTAATGTTGCAGTTTAACTCTTGATTTATTTTTTTTTTTTTTAAGATTATGTTCTTCAGTGCTTACAAGTTCACCCATTTTGGCTCAAATTCTCATGTTGTGGCATAAACCCCCACAGTCCCTCTAGACTCCTCTTGCTTCACCTTCTGCGCCAGCAGCCCGATAAGGCAGGTCCCTCGATTTCAGACTCCAGAATCTCTCTTGCTGTCTTTGCTCCAAGAGGACAAGTCTTCTCTCCCTTATACTGGGTGCCTGAGTCCAGCTTTTCTCATGTTCTTGTTTCATATATGCTGCACGCTGTCAACACCAAAAGCAGATGCTCGTATGTCTCATCTCCCATTCCTGTATCTCCCAGCTGACTCAGTACATCCCAAAGAGGCGGGTGATTGAGCCATGGCTTTGGTCATCACTCATGTAATTTGACTGATACAAGTGTCACCTACATTTGGCTTTATGTTTTACAACCACAAAATAAGTCATCTTTACTTGTCCTTAGTACAACTGGCTGCTTCATTCTCATTTTTGTTGCTTTAAGGTTTCATTTTTGTTACCTTAAGATTAACAGTCTCATTGAAGCTTCCCATGGATTTACCTGTCTAGAGATGCCCCTGGGAAATGTGTCCTTACTTCTCTTACAGAGATAGAAAGATCCTCTCAGTCCAGAAAGAATTCCAAAATATTTTCTCCCTTCTTACATTTCAGCCTGTCTGTCCCTCTGAGATTTAAAAGTGAATGTCGATTTGATCCACCCAGGACAAGAGCATGAAGTTACCTCTTCAGCTTACTGGAACATCACATGACTAGTTAAGTTGCATTTGCAGTGAAGGAACTCCATCCAGAATCAGGCTCAGAGCAGAGACAGCCGCTCACACTTATCTTTCCGTACTGCAGCACCTCCGGTGTTCACTATTGAACAATGAGAGCTATAGTTCAGTGAAGAGATTCATTGCCCAGCTTTGTGCTGCCATGGCCTCCTTATAACCTGGTCTTCATATCACAGGAGCGTTCTTGCTCAGACCACTCGAAGGGCTGCACAGCAGAGTGAAATAAAGTTGATACCGACTTTGTAACAGCATCATAACACCGTTGTGTAGCTGTACTGGTGTTTC